>JAUZNJ010045095.1:21600-32515 GCA_034780135.1 Jordanella pulchra | reverse complement strand
GTGTGGAGAACAAGAAGCACGTTGGGAATTTGTACTGAGAAAGCCTTGAAATGTAAGGATACAATTACAAATCTTATTCCAGGAAACTGAATGTTATATGTGTCAGATATTCTATAGTAGTCACAACAATAAAGCAGTTAATATTTCACCCATCTGTTCACAAATCAGTCAGTATTTAAGCAAATGTGCTGAGAGGACAGAAAAAAGGACTTTAACAACATGGTCTTATAAGTGTCCTCTAAGCCATGGGGGAGTTCGCAAAGTCCAAATCAAAAGGATTTTAGCAAAAATATGTGAGGCTGTGGCTCAGATGTTGATGCTGAAACGGGGGTTGAAGTAAGCCCATAGCCTTTACACCTCTAAGCCTCCAGTCAAGCAGTAACAGATCTATACTGGATGACTTGTGGAAGAGTTAACCAGCTTCCTGGCCAACTGGAGCAATATAGTAATTCAACTTTGTTCAATTCAATTTATTTCTTTAAGGCTGCTTTACAACACATGTGATTTCAAGGCAATTTATCAAAAATATATGATTCAATTATAGATACACATGAGTTAAAAATCACGGAAACCGAGCACTGAGTGATTCACTTTGCAAAATATGTTCCACATTGATGAACACGTAATGACAGTAGACATTTGCTTGCGTATTACCATTAACTTTGGATTAATCCTTCGCACCAAGCCTGCATGCTGTGACAATGGAAAGGAAAAACTTCCCTTTAACACGAGGAAACCTCCAGCAGAACCATGATCAGTTTGAGCAGGATTCTGCCAAAGCTGACTGTGTGTTCAAGAAGACAGAAGCAGAAGCCCAAATGCAACATAGAAGCACTGATCCAGAAACCCTTTCTGTATCAGAGACTGTAAAGGGTACGTAGTTAGCTCTGTCTAGGAAAAATAAAACAGCAGATGATTTCTGAGCCTGTTTTCAATTTAAAAGGATGAGTACATATGGTTAGTCACAGCAACAGCTGAGCCCATAGCAATGCCTAGGACACCAACAGGACTAAACCCTGAAAACAGACCCAAGTCTATATAGTATAAGGCTGTATCCAGGATCTCGTTCTTTTAGTCATGATCCAGATTTCACAACCATTGGTGAAGGTAGTAACATAACCTAAGGTGCATGCCTAAGTACCAACCAGTAAATCAAGAGCTTTGCCTTTTCACTCAGCTATCTCTTCCACACAACAGACCGGTGCAGTGTCTGCATTATAGCAGCAGCCACACCAATCCGTTATTGATCCCCCGCTTCATTTTTCCCTCACTCGTGAACAGGACCCCAAGATACTTAAACTCCTGCACTTGAGGCAGGAACTCTCCACCAAACTGAAGGGGACAAGCCACCTTTTTCCAGTCGAGATCCATGGCTTTAGACTTGGAGGAACTGATTCTCATCCTGGCTGCTTGACACTCAGCTGCGAACCTTTGTGCATGTTGCTCCCAAACTACAGCTTTCTGCTCATTTCTAGATTTTTTATTAGGAAATATCAACATAATAAGAATCACGATGCAGCTCTTACAGTCAGAAAAATTTAGTTTTTATATAATTTTGTTCTTGTGTGGGTGCTCCTGCCTGTGATTCTTGTTACTGACTAAGAGCTTGAATGATTGATCCTGAACATTTAAGGAGATGTGCTGTTTTTCTTTAATTTAGAACACCGCAGATCTATTTTTTTTCAAAAGGGGTTTGAAAATGATTCCAAATGTTGAAAAAAGCTTGAGTACACAGTAATTTAGAGAGATATTGCGCACAGTAAACTCTTACAATCCGTTTAAACTTTGCCTCAGGAGAGCTGTCCATGGTACTGGACAGTCAGTTAAATCCTGCTATTCAGTAGAAAAAAGTAAACACAGAAATTGCAAATTGCAGTTGCAAAAGTGTTTTTGTTTGTTGTTTAGTCAAAGAACTGTTGTCAGAAAACCATTTTTATTTTCTTGCAATATTTTTATTTTAGATTTCATTGCCTTTTAGAAATGAAGAAGTGAGTTTTGGTTTAATTATCCTATAATCCAACATATATCAGTAAGAAATAAAATATGGTAAATTATGTTCTTTAAGAAATATTAAATAATTATATATTAAATAATATTATATAATTATTGAAACAATAACAGATTTACACTGTGATGGCATTTGATTAAAAAGAAAACCTTTTAAAACTTTAAGTGTAATATGATAAAGGCAATTTCATATAGAAGGTATAACCGGCTTTTTTACCAAGTCTTGTTGTTAAAGGTGTACAGCCCTTGTATGGGATTTTGTGCTGACAGAGGTCTGTCAAGTGTCTGGGCTGAGACTCAGCTGAGTCGTTTAATAAGACTTTCAGAAAGGAAATGTATGACCAAACACAGTGTTATCTGAATCAGGGTTTTAGTAACATAATCCTTCAGAAGCACTGACAGCAGTAGTCTTGGAGTATTTAGATGAGGAGCTCTGATTTATTTATTCATCTCTTTTGTTTTTACATATGTATTTTTTTCTCTCTATGTCTTTTCTTTAAGTTTCAGGCATGTAGAGAAAAATTATTTTCTAACTTGTCTCATAGCAGTGTTTGCGCTACAAAAATTTACAAAGATTGACTCTAAGTCAAGATTGTATATAACGTCCAAGTGGACAAGTCCCATTGCTGCAATATAATTTCTGAAAAATCTTTTTTTATGAATCAGCAAATATTTCACTGTAGGTTAGAGGGTTGGAGTTTTTAACTTTAGCTGAAACTGTCCTGAAATAATAAAAAAGCAGTAAAGTAACATTTGCTATGTGAGTTGGATACTGTATTGAATGAAGTTAACCTTGACTGAAGTCGCAAGACTTTGTTTGATTACTATGCATGGTTTAGAGTTAATGATGAATCCAATGACTGAATGTGGAGATGGAAATCTTATTCTCTTAACATTTGTGTTGTTCTTTTCCACAAAACATGCTCAGGAATATGCCCCACCGGTTCTGTATCTTTCTGGACCAGTGAAGTGATCAGTGGATGTTCTCTCAACTTACCCGAATTATCCAGCTGCAAAGCACATCAGCGACACAAGCCCACATACACTAGCAAGAGACATCTACAGATCCTGAGGTTGGTTACAAACCTGCTGAAATCACACATTGGGGGTTGATAAAGTAAAGAAAAATATAACACTAATCTTTTGTCTATCTTCTGAACACATGTAAAAAACACACAGAACTTGTTTGCTTAAGTCCTCCATGAAAAAACATCTGTTCACCTATTGTCTTCAGGTAAGGTAAATAATGTCTGGTCTTTAATGCCAATATTATTTTTTTAATTCTTACATTTGTTCACTCATTGTTCTCATGAGTTGTGAGAAGAAGTATTTTCTTTTTGCAAATTAGATCTCCTCTCTTTGAATTCACTCTGCCAGGCTTTCTGACCATACCAGCAGACAGAGATTTAAAGACAACTGGAAAACTCAAAGGAGGTGGGTTAGCAGTGCTTGTGAACAAAAGATGGTGTCAACCGGGGCGTGTTACTGTGAAGATTTCATCACTGCAGCCCAGATATTGTACTGTTGGCAGCTAGTTTTTGCCATATTATCTGCCCAGAGAATTTACCAGTACTTAGTAACTGTTTACATTCTGCCTTTGCTGACACTGAAGGTGATATAATCAGTTCCGTTGTTGCTAAGTTACAGACACTACACCCAAATGCAGACATCCCAAGTCTCCCGAAGTTCCGGGAATCTCCCTGATACAGATGATTGTTCACAGATGCACGCGAGTCAGATAAATTATCCCGGATTTTAGCCTATGCAAGGTGGTGTTTTTTAATCCTAGTGAGAGCTTGCAGGCACTAAAATAATTCACGCATCATGTCTGGATTAGAAGTACTGTGATTGCACAAACACAACAAGAGAGAGCGGGGTGTGGGGAGCAGGTGTGTGAAGCCTGTCTGATGTGTGTTACTGACTACATTAACTTCTGTGTAGATAACACCATCCCCACCAGAACAGTGAAATGCTTCCCAAATAATAAACCGTGGGTCACAAGTGATCTGAAGCAACTGATTGATGAGAAAAAATCCTTTAAAAAGGGAGACAGGGAATTATTGAGGAGTATTTAGAAGCAACTTAAGGTCAAGATAAGAGAAAACAAGGAGGCATATAGAAGGAGGATGGAAAACAAGCTCCTGCAGAACAATATCAAAGATGTGTGGTCAGGGATGAAGAAGATCACAGACTTCAAGCAGAAGGATGATAAGACAGAGGGATGTCTGGACAAAGCCAATGAACGTAATACCTTCTTCAATAAGTTCAATTCAGTAACAAGTTCAGCATATTTCTCTCCAACTCAGAGACACACAGAAACAGAGGATGGTGCTGTTCCCTCTGCCTTTCACCTGTCTGTCTCTAGAAGTCAAGTGAAGAGGCAACTGGAGAGACTGAATCATAATAGATCACCAGGTCCTGATGGTGTCAGTCCCAGAGCCCTGAGTGTCTGTGCAGAGCAGCTCTGTGGGATCATACAGAATCTCTTCAACCTTAGTCTGACCCAGGAGACAATTCCAGTGATGAGGAAGACCTCCTGCCTTGTTCCAGTACCAAAGAAGACTCGGCCAACAGTCCTCAGTAATAATAGACCTGTTGCCCTGACATCCCACATCATGAAGGTCCTAGAGAGACTTATGTTGGTTCACCTCAGCAAGCAAACCAACAGCTATCAGGGACCCTTTCATTTCGCTTATCGCTGTGGAATTGGAGTTGTCATACACCTGCTTCAAAAATCCCACCTTCATTTAGACAAGACATACAATACTATTGGAATCATTTTCTTTGATTTCTCCAGTGCATTTAACACAATTCAGCCTGACCTACTTTGCGAGAAACTCGGAAGAGTCAGATGGAGGCATCAACCACTGCATGGATCAAAGACTACCAGACAAATAGACCACAATTTGTTAGAGTGAAGGGTCAACTGTCTAATCAAGTAGTCAGCAGTACTGGAGCACCACAGAGTACAGTACTCTCACCATTCCTTTTTACTCTCTACACCCCTGACTTCCAGTACCAAACAGAGTCATGTTACCTGTAGAAATACTCGGATGACTCTGCAGATATTGGGTTCATCAAATATGGACAGGATGCTGAGTACAGAGAGCCATTGAACAGCTTTGTGGCATGGTCTGGAAAAATTCATCCAATCCTAAATCTCAGTAAAACACGGGAGATGATTGTAGATTTCAGAAGAAACAGCAACAAGTTGGATCCCATTAACATGTGAGAAGATGTGGAGGTGGTGAAGGAGTATAAATACCTTGGTGTTCACCTGGACAACAAACTAGACTTGAGATACAACCGTAAAGCCGTCGTCAAGAAGGGACAGAGTAGACAGTACTTTCTAAGGAAGCTCAGGTCCTTCGGTGTTTGCAAAAAGATTATGTATATTTTCTATAAGTCTGTTGAGGGGAGTGTGATATCTTCCTCCATCATCTGCCAGGGTAACAGCATCTGAGCAAAATACTTAAAAAGCTCAACAATCTGATAAAAAAAAATGGCGCAGGGGTTAGCGTGCACAACCCATGTATGGAGGCCTTAGTCCTCGACACAGGAGACCCAGGTTCGAATCCGGCTTGTGGTCCTTTCCCGCATGTCTCTCCCCCTCTCTTATACCCCCTTTCCTGTCAGCCCACTAGTGCCGTAAAAAGCTCAAAAAAAAAAAAAAAAAGAAGGGGCCCCTCCAGATGCGGTGCCAGACAGACCGGTACAGAAGATCCTTCCTGCCTATGGCTATCAAAACCTACAACAACCGGTTAAGAGAAAACAAAATATGAGTTACTACAACATTTACACATTTAATTCCCCTTTGGGATAAATACAGTATTCTTTTGTGTAAAAAACAGGTACTACATTGCTAAAACACAAACTACAAAGTTTGGCCTGATAAATGTACCTTTTTGCCATTTGTATATCAGTATTTATTTCCTGCCTCTGAGAATGAAAAAGCTTTCAGAGTTCTGCTGTTTTTAGTTTTACAAAGACAAGGATGCGCAGAACTGGCAGAAAAACGCTCTAACGCCTCCAAAAACCACCCCATATGTGTGTGTATTGCTCCAGAGCAAATTTTATGATAGAACAACGTAGGCCAGCTTCATATTGCCACATCATACTAGTGATTTCTGGCTTAGCTTAGAGGCTTAACTCACTAGAGAGAGACCATATCTTTTTCCAAGATGCTATTCAAACATCTTTGCCTAATTTAAGCATATTGTCCACAGTAATACAGAACTGGGCAGAAAATTAAACACGTATGCAGTCATTTTTCTTTAATATGATTTTGTTTCAAACTCTGGAAACCAGAAGTCCTCAGTTGGACTCAATGCAAGCCCTGTGTAAAAACACATTTTTTGTCAGATTACAATTCTATTTTAAAAAAGTTGCATTATTTTCAAATAATTAACCATAAGAACCAGTAATTGTATCTGTAATAATGTTTTTTCCATACTGGCCAGACCTGAGGCCAAATAGTCAGCTTACCCAGGCGGATCCGGTGACTAAACCAACACAGGTAGAAGAGAAAAGAATGAGTGAGAGAAATTAGGAATAAACAAGGCCCCCATCGGAAGTCGACTTCAGTAGTTCACTTCATTGTTCATCTGCATCACTGATAACCACAGCAGCTTTTATGTTGCCGCCATAAATGAAAAGTCTTATGATAAGAAAGACTGGACCATACCGCTGTACCAACCATCAGGCATGATGGTAGAATCATAAAAGCTCTTTATGGAGGAACATTACTTTTAAGATCTCATCTTTTTAGTAAACACCAGAGATCACAAATTGTAGTATGTTCGTAATGTGAGCTGCTTTTACGGATCTAATATTGACTCGTATTTCGGTTTAAGTATATGCACTTTGGTAGGTTTGCGGTATGCGAAGTGTTCTAAGAAATACATTTTAGATTAATAGATTGATGAAGTTTAGAAATTTCTTTTTCAGTTCTGATAAAATTAAGAATGACTGACTCTAAATATCTTTGCTTCACTGGTTATCAACAGCTACATGGTTAGACCTTGGACACAGTGGGGTGTTCCACGCTAAACACATTTAAATAGTTTTTGAAAGAATAAAGCCGACGGAGATTGAACTCATGAAACCCCATTTTCAAACCCTACAGCAGATATGTTAAAAGGTCTATGCTTAGAATAGTGGATGTGTAGAAACTGAGCAATCTAATTGAACAGCAATCTTGAAAAGAAAAAGAGGTCTAAAACTCAGCCAGAGTTTTGTCAGGATTTCGACGAATATTTCATGGTTGGTTCCATCTCAACCTGTGGCAATGTCTCCGTACTGTGGAAAATGGCAATTTCAGGGTTTGTTGTTTGAGTTTTGATAAATCCCAAACTATTTTTTGTGTTTTTGTTGATAGGGGCAGCTTTGGTCAGATTTGGGAATCTTTGACACAATAGTATGTTCCAGCAGAACCAATTTTGACAAATTCACCTCAGAATGGATAATAAGATATACTAAACTCTTCTAAACGTCACTAAAAAAGCAATAACCTGGTTGAGCGATTAGAATTTGGGTTAAAGGAAGGAAACCAACTTAGCAAGCTGAATAATAAAAATGTGCCAAAAATGTTTTTTTTTTTATAAAGAACAGAGAAAACACAAAGAGAAAAGAAAGAAAATAATTCAAAAAGAAAACAAACTTAGGGCTGTTAGGGCCATTTAACAATTATTCCACCTGAATTAAAAAACCAAACAAATCCCACTCAGATCAATTAATAAAGGCTGAAACATTAATGCCTTAATAATGCCCATGAGGAATAGATAAGATCTTTTGACCAAAACTGTACAACCATCATTTTTCAACATTTACCCAAAGCTTTAAGATGAAACAAATATCAATATGGACAGTTCATTGCAGCTAAAAGTAAAACAAAAAATAAGAGACCAGATGGTATTTCTGTAGTCATGAAAACAGTGGCTTTTTAATGTAAACACTACATTCGATTGGTTTTTCCAGCACGGACATCCCACATGAAATAACAACCATTCACTAAAGTAGAGAGGAGGGAGAAAAAGAGAGAAAAAAGCTGCACAGAAAAAAAGCATTCACTGGGTAAATAACAGAACAGAGGTAAGAAAAGAAAAATCATGAGGATAACAGGAACAGAATGCTAAAAAAAAAAAAAAACAGCTTCATCGTATGATTATACACAGTTTTCTTCTTTTTTAAAATCTAGAAATCAAGAAGGCAAGAAAGAGAGGTTTCTATAGATAGATTGATGAGGGAAAACATAGATCAGGTATGAATAAATAACAAATTTCCAAATCTACTCATTGTGTGTCTGTGAGAGCAATTGTGTATGTGTGAGGTGAGAACTGTGCTTTTCATTATAGACCTGGAAGGTGTGCACTAAACTGAAAAAGATAGAGAAGAAGAAGGAGCATGACTTTATACAGCGCCGATGTGATAACATGCGGCATCCCTAACTAGCGGATGCAGCGAGAAACGTGCTCTCCCCCAGAAAAAAAGTGTGGTTTTCTTTCACCCCTCCACACAAATAATAAAAAATAGATATTGTTATAATATTATATTTAATCGTTCTGAGTCAGGCTAAAGTGAGGAGACAGGTCTAATGCAAGGGAACAGGCAGAACGGCAAAAGGAGGCGGGGCTGGGGGCGGGGCACAACTCAGGGCATTACAACACCACCGGGTTCCTGGTGGTTCCTCGTCAGCCTGCCCTCCAACCGAAATACTCCACAAAACATTGCTTCATGAAGAAAGAAAGAAGCGTTCCGTAGCTACAAATCACAAGACTGATGATCTTTGATACCATCAGGATGGTTGTTGGTATAGTGGTGAAGGCGGTGGTCTCTGGTTTTCGGTTGGTTTTGTGTCAAAAGTGCAGATTTTTGCTCTTTGTGTTGCTGCAGGAATCATAAAATCTACACCTCTTTTCTGAAAAGCTTCACATGAGCTGTTCCTGCTTGGAAACTCTAACTCACATTTTTTTTAACATTATTATCTTCAATCCCCCCCCAGTTCCATTCAGAAACCAATCAACTCTCCCCTTAGTTGCTGTTCTCTCATAGTCTTTTTTTGTTTTTCTATTTAGCTATGTTTTGCAGTTTTTATCAAGCTTTTTTATGCCCTTCACAAGCAGCTTAACATTACAAGTTTTAACAATTATAACTGGTCTTTTTATACAAAGTTGAGTATCTCATGCTATCTGTGGTGGGAATGGAGGAAAAGAGCATGAAGATGGGGGAGTCGGGGGAGCTGAGAGGGTGTCTTTGGACCCTGAAATTCCACCTTAAAGAGGAAACGAGGATGGATGGAGGCATAACATGTGGAAGCAGAAAGAGGACGGCGCAATTGGTCAATAAATAAATTAATAAATTAATTAGTTTCTTTAAATGGAGAGTGTTACTAGGTTATCATGGGGAGAAAGGCAGAGTTTTAACGTACTTGCTTCTAAAAGCGCAGCTATCTACAGCCCAGTGCTTCTGTTACACAGCACTGATGTTTCAGTCAGCATGTTTCTCATTGGCTCTTCAGCCCAGCTCTGGTCGGCTGCTGGAAAATGACAAACGGCCAGAGTTCAGAAACAGGAAACCTGGAATCCTGTCCATGGAAACTGGGTCTTGAATGTGAAGATGTTAAAAGTTAATCAAAAATAAAAACAGAGAAAAACACCCTAAAATATCTTCTCAGATGTAAACAAAAGAATGTATACATAAAAAAAAAAAGTCACATCATTTTTAGCAGATTTTTTTTAAGTTCTGAACCAACCTGTCAGGTGCTCTTTAGTGCTGTTCACATTTACACATTTTTTTGCAAATAAAAAAGTTTATTATTTCTAAACCCCCTCCCCAAAAAAATAAAGACTGAAAAGAAACACAGGTGTCAGGTGAGGCATAATGTGAGAAATCAGTGTAGAGACTCAATAAATATACACATGATCATCAAAGAAATAAAACAGCATTATCATTTTCAAAGTAATAATACATAGAAAAGTATGCAAGAAAAAAAGTACAAGATTTGTTAACAACAACAAAAAAAAAAAAACAGTCGACCAAGTGAAAGAGCACGAACGGAGGCTTTTCTCAACTTTGTTCAAGATGGTTTCAAGGCTGCAAGGTTTTGGGTTTTTTTTTTTCTACTAAAACTAATTTTGTTTGCTTGGCAAAAGACCCAGAAAAACATCAGGGGGAATCAGAGCAAAGAGGACACAAGAACTAAAAACATTAGATAGATTTATATATATATATTTATATTTATATGCATGTTTGCCTATTATTTTAAAATCATCCTCATTATTAATATGTACCTAGTTGGATTTTTTTTTTGTGTTTTTCTTTAGAGAATCATCATCATCGCCATCATCATTTCCACAGCAGTGCCAAAGGAACAAGACAGAGGAAGAGGAGGAGGAAGAGGACAGGAAGGATGGGAGAAAAGTGGGGTTGGTGGTAGTGGTGGGGGATTATGGGGCGTGTGGGCACGCTCAGTACAAGCCACACCCTCGGAGATTGTTGGCGATGATGATATCGGTCACAGCGTCAAACACGACCTGGATGTTCCCTGTATCTGTGGCACAGGTCATGTGACAGTAGATTTCCTTATTTGGAGAACGGTTCTTGCTCTCAAACTGTGCTTGGATGTAAGCTGCGGCGTCTTCGTAGGTGTTGGGACCTGGACAGGTGGGAAAATAAAAGAAAAAATTTAAACCGAGTGTACCTAGTCTCCTTTACGATAACAGTTTTTAAAGTATTTTATGAGGATTGTATGTCGTAAATTGATACAAAGCTTTGTATAATAGAGAGAAGGAAGAAGGAACATTACCTGGTTCCCAAAAAAAACAAAACAAAACACTAAAATGTGTGTTATACATTTGTAGTCATTCCTTTCTACTCTGATACCACAAAATAAGATAAAAAGCTACAAAAG
>JAUZNJ010045095.1:8654-21500 GCA_034780135.1 Jordanella pulchra | reverse complement strand
ACTAAAATGTGTGTTATACATTTGTAGTCATTCCTTTCTACTCTGATACCACAAAATAAGATAAAAAGCTACAAAAGGCCTTCAGAAGTTGCCTTATTACTCCACCTGTTTACAATAAAGTATAATAAATAGCTGTTCTCTGAGGTAAGAACAATAGTGAACAAACAGCATCATGAGGAACCAAGACAGGTCAGGGAGGACGTTTCACCCAGGGTTAGCTTATGCTATAAATGCAACCCTACGAAAACATTGCTGTCCACCTAAACTTACAGGCTGGGAAAGAAGAAATAGATAATTGAAGAAGCAGCCCAGAGGCCCATGGTAATTACAGAGGAACTAAACAAAAATAAATAAATTCACAGCTCAAATAAGGAATCTGCTAATAGGACAACTATTAGCCTTGGACACAGGAGGGAAGCCATCGTTGAAAGAAAGTAAAAGGAAATCATATTGGCAGTCTGCCACAAGCCTAAGAGGAGACAAAGAGAAATGCTGCGAAGCAAGAAGAGACCAAGAATCCACTTTTTCGCAAACATGTAAACTCAGTTTGTGGTGAAAAAAACATTACTGTGCCCCATTCTAAACACCATCTCCACAGTGAAACATGGGGTGGAAACATCATGCTGTGTGGATGCTTTTCTTCAACTGGAGCCATAAAAGCAACTCGGAAAATTTTGGTAGAAGCTTCTCTGGTGGGGGGGTGAATTACTTTTTGCGTTGGTCTATCATGTAGAAATCACCCAAAAACACCCTTTGATCCTACACAAATACAAGTGTCATCACAGAATGAGGAAGCAACAGCACCAACTCCAGACATGTTGCCCCCGACCACAATACAATGACACAGATCTGGGGTAAATACTCGTCTCTACAGCTTAAAGGTACTTCATTAACTGGGCTATTGACAATTTATCCCATCTACAACTTGGTCAAATTAATATTCCTTTAATTTTAAACACATAACAGTTCTAAACTTTATCTAAAAACACATCTCATCTTTCTTCAGTAAAAATTAGATTTTTGTTTTTCTGATATCAAGTTGTCTGATAACGTTTTACTAACAGAGGAAAGCCACTGCAGCCATGAGGCCAGGAACCTTGAGGTGGTTTTAGATCATGATATGAGCTCCTTAAAGTGTTTTATTAATACTATCAAAATTCCCTTCATACGAATAGGAATATTGGCAAAATAAAGTTCATGATCTCTTTGACGGTCAAACCCTGTGTCACATTATGATGACTAAAATTCATTATTTACTGATCTGCCTTAAAAATCTCCAACTACTACAGAACAAAGCAGCTAATGTCTTAACTGTCCACTAATGTTCAGAGTCAACAGAGTCTCCACCCCCCCCAACCTCTTAGATCGGCTGACCAGGCCACCCTGTGCAAGAGACTGAGGGCTATGTTTGTCAGTCAGGCCTTATCTATTATGGGATGCAGTTAACATCAGACAAACCTCTTTTGTGTCTGCTGTTAAATCTCTGTTAGAAACAAACTTCTTACATCTTTATGTATTTTTTTCCAGTTCTGAAATGTTTTACATGTTTTATGCTTTTAATTTTACATAGTCCTATGAAGCACTTTTTACTAAGTTGTGAAAAGAGCTATACAAAATAAAATATACCATTAATTATTACATGAGCAGCGAAAAAGAGTAAATGTAGTGTACTGTATGATGTGAAGACATAAATAAAGTTTTAGCAAATGTAGCTACAACCCACTGCTCACTAAAAGCTGCAGAAATTTTCAGGAAATTTCAAAATGCTACAACTGTACCTTAGTCTTACAGTCACTTAAAAACTAATCGTACAGAAAGATTTAGTGTGGAAATATGTTTCCAAAGGTCTGAATAGGTCCTTCTTCAGCACAGAGAGGCAGGAGTTCTAATATCTAGAGAGGGAGAATATGACGCAGCAAAAAGGAGGAACATGTCAGGACGACTCAGTGTGACTATCAGAGCTGTATGAGGGACAGAACAAGTAGGATCAGCTCACAAAGCTCTGTGTGAGTGAATGTGTGTGTGAAGTGGCCTTATCACTGTGCACCATGCGTGACTGTCTCCTGCTCCGATACTCACAGTCCTTTTATACATCACAGCTACATCTGGCTCTAACTTCCATGTCAAGGAGTCTCTCTGCTTTTCTTTCTTGTTTCTGCAGCCTCTCACTGAAAATCCCACTTTTTATTCAATCATTTCATCCCTGCGCTTCTGTAGATGCTGTAAAGTGAATCTCTTCTCAGATTGAGGTTTTTTTTTTGTTTCTCCAAACATTTCGCTGCTCCTCTCTGCTGCAAACTAACTTGTAGCTGTAATCACTCTGGTAAGATTTAAAGTGCCACATTTCTCCAATAGTTTATAACTCAGAGACAGTAAATCCTCCATTAGAGGTCCCATGGACTCAATGTGATCGATCAGACAGCAAGATTTGAAAACTACATTTTATTTTCAGAAAATCTCGCTCAGCCAATATAGATCAGTTAAGTTCCAGCATTGTCACCATCGATGACTCTGTGAATCTTTAGGTTTATTCTAGGTTTTAGGCCAAGAGTTTGATTCAAAGAATTCAAAGAAATATAAACTCATCACAGACAGTTAGAACCATTGAAACGTAGAAGCAAAGGGGGCAAACGATAAATTAAATTCTCTCCAAAGGTGATAAATGCAACTCAAAAGAGGTTTGCTCATTTTTACTGGTTGCTTCAGATATTTTTAGATAAGTTAGCAAAAAAATAGAATTAAAATGATTTCATTCAATCTTCGGTCTGTATGGTTTCAGATTAAATTTCAGTCAAGATTCAGTCAAGATTTTACCCAGAGACAATTCTCAAAAATAAAAGACTGAATCTGAAGGGTTGGTAATTTGGCCATGAATTGTAACTTCTATTTATGTAAAAAACAAAACAAACAAAACAAACAAAACAAACAAAAAAAAACAATATTTCATTGCATTAAGATTAGAACCTTTAAAGTTTACATATAAAGTAGGTACAAGGTGAAAGGTTATTGTTTTTAAACAGGCCTTAGAAAAACAATCATAAAAAATATAGTAAAATATGAATAAATGTTTATTTTCTTTAAGACTCTTTTATTTCATTATACATAACACATGTATGTGATTCATTGTGATTTAATAGTTTTTAAAATCATAAGCTGCCTGTTTCATATTTCCAGAAACAAAACATTTTTTGAGCAGATAAAGTAAATGATTAAGGTGCAAGAAAAAAAAAAAAAACCTTTCTGAATGGACTGTAGTCCTCATCAGGACATTTATATCTAGTCTAGCAGAAAAACTATGATGCTTAAAGCTAAAGCCAGCGAGTAGCATTATAATATCAGGCTAAAAATGTATAGATTAAAGTCTCAAGAATTCAAGCCTTCTTATCCTCACATAATAATAAATAAAAAAAATACCTCAAGGAAGCAGGTTTGAAGTTTCCCTACTCCAGGAGATTGAACCATTAAACTGAAACAAATTCAGAATTTAATTTTCTCAACATAACGAGAGAACAATGCTGTCATCACAATAAACAACCTCAAGGTAACATTATCTCTTGTAAATAATCCAATAAAACATTAACATAAAAAACATTCTTAAAGCCTTATTAAGACAACAGGAGATTTTGTTTTTTCAACAAAATTATTGTAAAAATCTCTGCAATGAGATAATAGTTGAAAGAAAACAGGAACAGTAACAAACGATCTCAACATCTTATGTCTCTGATGGTTAAAACAAAACATTACTATGTGAAAATTTGATTTTTAAAATTAATATATCAAAGCTCTATGGCATTTATGACAGAATGAACTCCATCTTGTTCGGTCTGTGTCTTATTTAATACAGTGCTATGAAAACGTGTTCATCCCCTCACACATGTCCTTTGATTTAGATTGTTTGTTTTACATGTTTCAAATCACCCAAATCTTTTTTTAATCAGGAAGCTAAACTAAGTTAATGTATAATCCAAGTTTCAATTAATGGTCTCATTAATTAAAAGAAATAAAACCATTGAAACAAACTTGATCCAATGTGAAACAGTTATTGCAGCATCCACATAATAACTCAGGCCATATTTGGAAGCAACTACCAGCGTTGTTATGGCAGCTACTAACAGTAAAGTTACTAAATTCCTGGTTCTGTTATTCAAAACAAGTAATCTGGCGGCTGTGAGGCGTAAACGCACTGTAACTGTCTAAATGTGCAGCACAAATCAAAAGTACTGGGTGTTTAAAAATGCAACAACAAGACAAAAATTATACTAACAGAAAAAACACTGGTAAAGTAAAATGTTAATAGTAGTAAAAATAACATAAAGTTAAGAAAAGGTTTAAAAACGTTATGCATAACAGAAATGTTCCAGAACACATGGGGGAGATGTTCACCAACTGAAATTGAAATAGACCCTCAGTAAAGGTATAAATGGAATCAAATAAATAGTTTAAAAAAAGACTCAAAGGAAAAATAACCTTTTCTTTCCTTCCTCCAAATGGTCTCAGAGTATTTGGTGATATCCTCCCCCAGTGATCAGGAACACCTCTGTTATGCAGAGCTAGTTTGCAGCTTTTAATCATGTTTTGCGTGTTTGCATCACTTATGTGTTTAAAGCAGGTGTGTGTTTACAGCACTTTTAAGTTTGTCACTCTCCATTTTCTGTGATTGCAACATTTTTCCTTTGCAGTCAAATTTGCGGGCTTGCAGTATTTTTTTTTTTTTTTTTTTTTTTGCTGCTCATTAATGTATTCCCATTGCATATGCAAACCTCAGCCATGGTAGAGACCAACAACCACCACGCTCGACTGTAGCTATGATTCTTTTGCTGAAATGTTATGCGAGTTTTGAAACAGGTGTTACAGGACACAACACAACTATCAAAAAGTGGTATTATTGACTCGTCAGTCTAAACCTTCTCCTAAAAGACTTTTGGTAAATAAAGGACAAAGCTTTGTTCATTCTGGTCAGTAATGGTTGTTGCCTTGGAGCTCTCTGATGGCTGCATACAATGTCTTTCCTATGTTACATCAACTAGTCTGAACTTAAAAGGAAGAGAACTCTGCAGCACAAACAAGCAAAGAACATACAACGGTATGTTGCTCTGTGATCTTTCTTGACCTCCTGGATAAGTAATCTGTGTGCTCTTGGAGTAATTATAGTAGGCTGGCCTCTAGGAGGGTTTATCTTTGCTGCATGTTTTCACCAGGATAACACTTCTATAGGGACCCAGAGCCTTGACAATGATTCTAAAACCCGTCTATTGATATTGAATAAAACACGAGATTAAATCAAGATCAAGATTAAATAAGTGGTGGACCTAACTTAATCATGTAGAACGGAGTTTTTTCTTTTTCTTTCACAGATGCAATCATTACTTCACAGCATGTTTTGTAGTTACTGATATATTTAATATTTATATTTGTTAAAAGCAACAAAACAAATAAGAAATCAGTAAGTCAAGAAATACTTTTTTTCTGGATCATTTCCACTGAAACTACCCATGATTCCATATGATTTAAAATTAAAACATCTAAAAACGTTCTGTGTTAACCCAAAAGATTGGGCAATGAACATTTTAGAAGTTTTCTTTTGTAGTGCCAGTTTTGTAGTGAAGTATTTCACTTCCTGGCAGCTTCAATGAGTCGTGTTTGTTGCTTTTTTACCTGCTGCTAATCATTTGTAACGTGTGCTTCACATTTCTCACCTGTGTACTCCGGGAAACAGATGCTGAGTGCAGACTTCTTAATCTTCTCTGCAAACAGGTCCTTCTTGTTGAGGAAGAGGATGATGGAGGTGTCGATGAAGAACTTGTTGTTGCAGATGGAGTCGAAGAGCATCAAAGACTCGTGCATGCGATTCTATGGAGAAGGGGGGAGAGGAAGGGAGAAACAATGAGGGAGTGGAGTGAGAATAAAGAGGTGAGAAAATTGGATTAGGTGCAATTAGGTAAACAGGTAAAAAAGGGATGAAGAATAATGATTAGGAAAACAGAAAGAAGAGAAAAAATGAAGTTAGCAAAAATGAACATATTTACACAATTACAAAATTTGATTAAAAAAACAAAAAAGGAATCTTCTGTAGAATTAATGCATCAACATTTTCTGCAGGCGTTCTGTTTCATTCGTTTGTCTCACACTCAAACAGTTGCTCTTTTACTTGTTTATGGAAATCCTTTCTAATAAATAATTAAGGCGGTGGAAAATAATCCCGAAAAGAAATCTGAGGGAGACGAGAAGCAAAGAACAAGACCAAAACTAATAAACTTCCCGTTCTCATTAAACATTCCAATATAACAGGGAAACATTTTAGGAGGAGAAATAATCACACATCTCCGGTCGCTTATGTGATGCTTTATTATCATTGTCTCATGTATAAATACAATGTTCAATAAATTATTAACACAAAGAAGGAGTTACAGCACAACCAGTTCAACATTTGCACACATACAGTATAGACACATCCACAGACAGTTTGTGAATGCTTTGCAGTACCTGGACAGTGATTACAATGTTGATTGGTATGGGCATTGGTCTGGATGTCAAATCAGTGTGAGCATAATAAGAAAAGGCATATTTGATACATTGGAGTTTAATCTGCTCTCCAGAGTGCGTTAATGGAGCCGGGAGCCATGCAGCTCCATGGTTTCTCCCCTGCAGCGCAGCAAGCTTCTCCTCAGCTCTGCAAACCTTTAAGTGCTCATTACAGCAAAGTGGCAACTGTAAATCATCAGATTGCTCATGAAGGCATGAAGACAAGGTCAGGATGGGAGCTTGTTTGAATCTAGTATGGAAAACATTTGGCAATTTGTCTTAGTTCTTCTATCTGGCTACCAATGTGGCATTTCAGCAGCTTATTGTGCCCCTGGTAGCAGGCAAAACAAAAAGTGGACACAAAGTGTGACTGTTTTTCTCTGCTGAGGAGTGTTTGTTATCTAAATTAATATTTGATTTGCAAAGAAATTTTGATTTTGAAATGATGACACAGTTGTCTGCAGCTCACACAGATATTTAACAAACTACAGATCAAGCAGTATTTTTTGACCACCCTTATATTGGCTGTCAGACCTCAACACACCTGTTTATACACAGAAAGGAATTGCCTTATTCTTCTTCTCTCTGCAGAGTACTGACATCAGTCCTGGCTGCTTCCTATAAACTCCTGATTGCTTTGGTGCTGCAGTGGGACACTTAATTTAAAAAAAAACAATTGGATGTGCTGAAGGTTCAAGATAAAACAAGTAGCCCACAGCGATGACTCAAACCAAGCACAAGAGACTCTTGAGAATTTGTTGGTTCTTCTTGGTTTATTAAACAAACCCTTTCTACAATGTACACATGCGTTAACCTAAAAAAAACGATGATATTAGGATGTGAAATAAAGTTATTTTTATAGAAAAGCTGAGTTAACAGAGTTAAAAACTTAAAAGTAAATCTTTACAAAAACTAAACTATGGGCTCTTCTATTATAATTATACATACTCATATAATTTCTTGATTTTATTTTAGATTTGCTATATCATATGTTACTATATAGAACAAAAAAAACCTTTGAGGGACATTATTTTCTTTAATTAACTAAAAAGATACAAATCTAAAGGAAAAGGCGAGAACCTTTATGAATCCTGACAGGTACAGGCTGTTCATAATCAACCTTCTTTAAAACTGTTAGGGTTTAACTCGTGAAAATAAAGAGAAGTATTTCCCTGAGTATGACGTGTCCTTTCTCGTTATTCTTGACATTCAGGAACCAGTCTCTACAATTCAGCAATATCTCTTCTTCAGAAATATACAGTATACAGAAATTAATCTGATGAAAATGAGACTTAACACTGTACTCCATCCAATATAAAGCCCCATTACACTACTGTGTTTGTTTGCTTCAGTAGTAGCACTACAACGTTGCCTTTCTATGCATTTCTACTCAACAGCACAGACAATTCGATCACAACCTGAGCCAGGATGCCACAGGTTCTTCTTAGCCATGCCAAAAATGTAAATGCTTTGGAGTTTCACATACACTATGTACACCATTAGTGTACAGAATCAACTAAATTGCAATAACATGAATGTTTCTTTTACCAAAGCATGCTTGATGCTTGAAAGTAGTAGCTTAATTTAATAGACTGATTTTTTTTACACATGTACAGCACTAAATTTTCCTTCCCTGATGCTCTGTTGATGTTTTTATTTGGAAAAAAAAAAGTATTTGAGCATGACATCACAGACAAAGAATGTAGGCAAGTCAAGACGCAGCAGAAGAACACGGATTCAACACCTCTGGCTGCACATACGCTGCATCAAATGTGGTATAAATATTTCAACTTTATTTCCTATTGTTTCAGACCCGTGTAACGAAAAAATAGTGAAATGGCCACCAAGACACACTGTGTATTTCAGGTTCAGAAAGTCGTTGGTTTCTCATCAACCTTGGTCTAAAATGGAAACATAGCAGCAGCGTGTATAAAACATAGTAACAGCTGCATTCATAATCAGTTTATTAGCCATCCTAAATGTTTATATCTCAATATATCAGTCATACAAACATGTTTGTTAAAAAAAAAAACAACAATCCCCCCAAATTTAGTGTTTAAATACAGGAATATTTTCTTAATCGAAGTAGTCAGCCTCATCACTGAATCACAAAGTGTTGGAAATGCGTCCACATTTTTGAACGGCCTCTGAAGCAAGTATAATTTGGTTGGGATTTATTCTCCATGTTGATTTCTATTACCAAAAGTAAGATAATTATTATAAATGTACAAGCCAAAAATTTATTCCACAGCTTAGCATTTATGCTAACAACCCCGCTTGTATTTCTTTACTGTTAGTAGCACTGTAGCCGTTTTCTTTCATAAATCTCAACCACAACCTGTCCTAGTTCTAAAATGAGCTTTAAAGTTGATTGAAATTTGTATCTCACTCAATTTTACTTTAAAAAAACAACAGTTATGGTTTATGAGAATGATGTGATAATTTATTACATCTCACATCGGCTTTAATTTGAAAGGATTCCACTGAGTAGTAAAAAGAGCTGTGATAATGAGTCTAGGCCGAATTAATGACTTACAACTTTCCTAAAAAAGATTCAGCTATTTGGTATGGCTGTTGTTAAGAAAAAAAAAAAGTTTATGCAAATACATTCTCGCCATTTATGAAATGTTTTAGAAGAAAATATGGGACATCTCTACTGTTTTCTAGGTAATTATGAATATCTAGCCTTTGAGTAGTTCTCTTGTAGACTAGGTCTTATATTTTCGCAAATGCATTTTTCTGCTTAATGGAAGAGGGTGACTCATATTATTAACTTAAATAATGTTTATGAGATACTCTAAGATAGCTCTAAGAAAATTATAAACTTTAAACTTCAACCAAACATATACCAACTGCTGGAAATCAAAACATTATTTAGAGCAATCAGTTTAGATGTAGGCTACAAAAACACTAATTGGATCATTTAGGTACAAATTATTTTCTAAACTGTGAACAAATTAAGGGAAACGATTAATGATGCTGAAGACCGACTGAAGAATATCTCCGTCCCAGTTTCAGTGATGCCTGAAGCACACCGAGAAGAACAGGCTCAAATTGTTAGTCTGCCCCAAGGCAAATTAAGATGTAGAACTGGAACTAAAATACCTTTATGCTCATGGAAAAAAATAAAAATCAGCAGAACACTTTTCTTCTGGCTGCTTTTTATGTTGTGTTAGAAGTGGAGTTAGCATGTGTAGCTAACAGAGGCTGCCTCCACAGCATACTCATAGTTTATAACAATAAACTGCTAAAACTGATCATACAAATAAAAAGTTAATTAACAATATAACTCAGTTTCTTAAAAAGAAGACTAATGAAACAACGACTACCTGTAACAAACTAAAAAAGAGCCACCTCATATATAGAGAGGATAAAATTGTTATCCTTTTTTTCCACTCAGTGATGATCCTAAAAAAATGGTGAATCTTCAAAAACACATCACATAACAGATCATTATTCCTATACACAAACAGCAGATTTTCTGTTTGCCAAAACAACCTGAATCCATCTGATGCTTTTAGCAGCAAATGATGGAAACATTTGGCAAATGAAGGTATTGTGACATTTAAAAAAAAAAAAAAACAAGGGCTTTTAGTGCCTTCAGTACTTGTGTGTGCACTGGTCTGTGTTCGCGGTGATGTAAAGGGTAGACAGGTGCCTTGTGGGTAATTAATCCCCCAAAACTAACTCCAGCACTCCACCCGTTAGCTGATGTTCTCACTAATGCAACAAATACACACGCAAGCATGCAAGTTTGTACGCTGACCTTTCCTGCTCTGGTAAATGACACACACACACACGCACGCACCGTTTACTGGATACAATCAGCAAACACAGACACTGAAAATCCACATGCAGACTCATGCACAGCAGGCTGATCAACAGCCTAGGGGGATTTCACTGCCTCTAATTAGAAAATTTGGCACACATGTGGCAAACGAGCCAATGATGTCATCTACCTGTTTAAATGATGCCCTGCACCTGTCTTAGTATAGCAGGATGAGAGTTATGAAGGATGCAGCACGTTAAAAGACATGAAATTTACTAAGGAGCGCTCACAGCTGCAAATCCACTCAGTCCAGCCTGTCTCAGAGAACTTTAAAGATGACTCTGCAAAATCTTCCTAAACATGTTAACAACATTTCTTAATTAAGGCCCCACAAACATCAGCCCATCATTCTGAAACCAGATCCTATCTGTCTACATTACCCAGGATATAATCTTTAGAATCTCACCCCGGCTTTTTACATTGGACGATAAGAGTATTACGAAAGCAACCACAGATAATGGTGTGTTCTCGGGACAGGGTGAGATCGATGCTTCCATCCAACCACTATCTGAGGACTGGCCGACTGAGTCAGCAGCAGGTTTTGTAAGCCCTGTTTTAAGTGGTTTTATAATGGACCCATGCACAGTGCAACGTGAGTCCTGTGGAGAAGAGACAAAGATGGCATCCTCCTCTCAGCTCAGATCCTGGTTTCCTCAATTTCCATTCTAATTTTTTAGAAAATAAAGAACCAAATAAACATCTGATTATGTTTTAATTAGGAATATTGGAACTGAAAATAATTTATTTCAAACGGAAAACCACCTTAAGTCAATAGTAATGATCTGGATGTAAAATATGGACCGCTTTTGATGAGACTCACAAGCTCCTATATGAGGCAAAACTAAGCAGATGTTTGGGGAGTACCACAGCATCAAAGCATACCTTCAATTATTGCATCAATGCATGCCTACAATTATTATTAGTGCTTCAATTATTCTAAATATGGTAAAAAAAAATGTCATTCTATGTCCAAGGAATAAACCATTTCTTTCCATGCAAAAAACATTTTGGTAATGTTTCTCATTTTCTTTTCCCCAGGATTTTATAGGAAGCTGTTTGGACTGATATCAAGTTACTGAGTTACGGAGAAATGGCTGAGTTATTTTTCCACCGATAAAATAGTTAAAAAGTATTTTTTAAGAGCTGTTTAAGAGCTTAACTTTGAGTTGAAAGAGTTATGTTTTTAATAAGACTGAAAGAAACCTTTAAGAGCAAACAATATAGAGAGTGGAAGTTAAGAAATTTAAAGGATTAGCTACCCCTAAATGAACCTTTTCTTGTTTACAAACTACAAACAGATGTTATACTGCTGTCTACATGTCCCAGGCATAATTTTTCCATTTACTGCACTTTTGTTGAAATCCTGTTCTTGTGTCTAAAAAGTCAGTTTGGTTCCCCTCATCAGGTTGAAAGTGGGGTCTCTGCATCTGATTTTTCCTACTAGCATAGCCAAGGATGTGACATGAACAGCTCTACCCTGGGCAGCTGTTCTCTGCTAACTTAGCATCTGACAAATCTTTGAAGGGGTTTTGTATATCAAAAGTCAAATCATGATTCTCATTATAAAAAATGTAAATGCATTAAAATTGGATCAAAACAATTTTGCATTATAAGTTCAGGCTAGTATGATGATTTGACATTAGATCCGTGTCATTTAGTCACATGACCTACAGGCTATTGGAAAAAAAGAAAAGAAAAACTGCATCAGAATTGGATATAAATGAGTGTACCTCTGTTTTAGTCTAAAATAATGGTGTTTATGTTGTGTAAATGAGTCACAAGTCATTAAAGTTTTCCATTTTCATTTATGAAGAGTGTTTGTTTCAGATGTTTATTAACCATCCCCACTAGAATGAATGTGGTAGGTGGTAGCAGCCACACAATCTGTCAGCCAGCGGCTCCAACCTGTACGGCTCAAGGATTCAAGCCTCCAAGACCTTGGATCAACCTAAGATTTACTTTCTGATTTCTCCACCATATTGGCTTTTGACTTCTCTGGTTAGTTATGCTGAGGTTTTGAAAGAGTTTGACTCGCAAGGATGCTATTTTAATTTAACTAACCCTAAATGAGGGATATTTTAATCTTAAAAATGAGTATCAAAATAAAGTAAGTTTTTACACTTTTTGGAGAGAAGTAACAAAGTCTTCACTTTAAGTAGAAATTACTCAGATAAATGTTCTGTGCAGGAACCTGGGATGTTGAAACTCACAACATTGGAGAGATATCATATAAATGTTTTGATTATGAGATGGAAAAGCACACAATGTTGCTAGACTTTGTCTTCAGGGACCAGGCTAACTGCTGGTGGTAAAACAGACCGGCACCATTTTTATGTTGTTTGCTTTTGATGCATTAATTCACTGTAGCGCCAAGGGTTCCACAATATAGGAAGTGCAACTGGTTCAATGAGATGCAAACTCTCAGTAGTACAAAAAAAAATAAAAATCAGACAATCATATGAGCTAAAATAATACTTTACACATGTTGACCTGTG
>JAUZNJ010045094.1:10359-54843 GCA_034780135.1 Jordanella pulchra | reverse complement strand
GCTGCTTGACAGCAGCCCTCGAGGACCGAGTTTGGGGATGCCTGAATTCTAAACCATTGCACTGAAGCTCTGGTTGTAGCCTTGTTGTTGTTGAGCTGGAAGATGATCCTACATCAAAGCATTAGATTTTCACTCAGTTCCACTTCACATTTATGCATTACTACAATACTAAAATACCTGAAGTTAGTCACTGCAACATAAACTGTGAGAAAGATAAAAGGCTACAAATAAAACAACATTTAAAAAATGCTTTTAATAACCATGATCAATAATTAAAGACAACAACAGGATAAAACGGATCACATTGTGGGTTCCATTGCTAGTCAGTGGTCCGACTCACCTGCACACCATTGAGAGATGCCACGCCCATGTAGAGGAAGACACCATAGAGCACAGGCATGGGGATGAACTGCAGACCACAGGGCAGAAAAACATCCATATAATACCGGTTGTTGACTGTAGGATTCGTAGTTTAGTTCAAATAAAAAATGAATGTGATAAAGCTCCTGCTGCATTGAACAAGTATGTTGTTTTTTTTTGTACAGTTTCTATTTACAAGCAGCTCAGACAGCCTGTCAGTGGATGCATTTGATCCACAGTCCCTGTGCAGCCACTGCTGCTTCTTTATGTTTTAAACAGCTATCAGTCATGTAGCTTCATCAACGTTAAAGTGCAAAAAAAAAAAAAGAGAGAGAAAGGTATACGATTCTGGTAGGATAAAATATAAAACAGCATCATACAATCCAGATGAAACGTCCTAATAAACCACACGAGAAAACAGTAAGAGGAAAACTGCATTTCAAGGCCTGGAGGAGGAGTCTACAAAATGTCCACAGGGGGGAGCAGCAGGTCCGACAACATCATTGCCTCAATCCTCTGCCAGATTAGTGAGAGAATGGAAACACTACACTCTACTGCAATTGGAGCTTAAAGTCCTGATGAATGTCCCTATTTCACATTGAATTAGTTCAGGTAGAGAGACTTCTAATCGGATGAAGGAAAGATTTTCAATGATCTAAGAAAACAACACCAAGTGACGAGAGCTTGTCCTAAAAGAGGAGGACCGTAATCCACATTTCCACGGAAGAATGAAGATCTGGATGAAATACCTTGAGGATAGGAGCCATGAAGACAGAGAGTCCCGTCAGGAGGAACACAAAGATGCCAGTGACTCTTTGTTCCCTGGTCAGGAGGAAAACAAAAAAAGAAAATCAGCATTGGATGAAAAGCTGCTTTCATTATATAAAGAAGATGGAAATCCTTGAATTCTAAAGCTCGATTCTGACATTTTTAGCCTATAAAAACAATGGGTTAAAAGTTCATAAAAACTATATGGAAAATGTTTTTCTGATCTCTGCACCCGAAATATATCTACATGCCACAAATTGGTAAAAGAAAGGTCAATAAAGAAATGAACTTAAGTCAGTGGTGTCAACTGACCTGACGCCTAGGAACTTGGGCTGCTCTCCGGGAGCAGAGGTCTTCGTCTCCATTTTCAGAGAATCGATGTGGGCGATTGAGATGACGGTGGCAGCTACATACCATGGCAGCCCCATGAAGGAGCACAAGATCATCAGGATGGCCACCCAGAACAGGTCCAGGTGATACCCCGCCCCTTTCTGGGAAAGGTAGGAAACAGGAGAGAGAAGAGAAGGAGAGTTATGGGGGAGCCTAGTAGAGTTTATACTTCTAGTGTTGTTGTACCTTGATTGTTTCTCTCATATGATTTAAAATGTTACAAGGTAAAAAAAAATTTTAATCTCTTGATTTTGAAACCAGAGTATTTAATGTATATTAAAATAATTTTATGAGGTGGACCTTAAAACTGTGTCTGATCAGGAAGTGGAAGAAAAATTATACATTTCTCTCAAGTAGCTATCTGAAAGATCTGACGTGCATTTGTGTTTAGTTCATCTCTGGACACTGAAAAATTCATACGTTTTCAAATCCGGCTGGACACTCTTATTTGAAATAGAAAAACTTTAACTAGGCCATTCGTGGTCATAAATAAAAATAAATATAATAAAATATTTCATTGCAGCTCTGAGCAACTACTCTCCCTGCTGAGAAAAGGGTTCCAACAGTATGCTGCTGCCACCACCGTGTTTCATCATTAGAATCATGTTTTGTTTTTTTTTATTCTTTGTCAGTGTTTGTACTGACTGTCTGATGAGCCAAAGACAATTTTCCACCTTGGTGGACAATAGAGATTTATTCTATTCTATCTAATCTAGAATGAAGTGCAGCTTAAGAGGTTTTGCAGGTAAAACATTTAGATTAGGATCTCATTTGATCAAAGCCTCACACTTCATGTTTGCACACCACACTTGCTTGCTTATTTTTAAACATTTTTCTTCCACTTAACCAGTATGTGTTGGTCTATCCAATAGAATACCAGTAAGACACAGAGAAAGTTATGATTATAATGTGACAAAATGTGGACAAGGTTCAAAAATTGTAATATTTTTGCAATGCACTGCATCTAACTCCATAGGAAACAATAAAGGTCAACAGAATGGCAAATCTTTAAGTTTTAATTGAATGTAAAATTTAAGATGAAATTTCCTCTATAATTAAATATTTTTTCCCCCCCATTGTGAAGTTTTGCATCTTCACCATCTTGAAAAATCCGTTTCAACATAAATTATAACTCCATTATTTTAGGTAGCTCCAAAATATTTTACAGTCTGATGTTCAAAAATGTTTTTTTTTTATCTCTTTTGCAAACCTTTTCGTGACCCTTTTACAGCAGAAGTTCACAATAAGGCAAAAATAGTTTCTTCTATAACAAAAATGCAATTATAATAAGACAAACATTTTGTTTAATCATTCAGTAGTTTGTCATGTATTCCTTTAACTACTTTTCCGTAGGACTTCTCACCTTTAGTTTGTGTTCTTTCCTGTTGACAATCACAGCAGTGATCTGCTGATCCATGAATATCAGAATTGTGACCAAGAGGGCAGGAAGCGCAGCTGCCAGGTAGACCCACCAGGGGTTCCTTCCAAAAGGAGAAATAAGCCAGCCCCTCAGTGGGCTTGTGGGCTGAATAAAATAAAAGAGAAGAGTGTTAAAGCTCACAGCAAACTTCTGAGAGGACAAAGGCCACATACAAGTACACAGCAAACACCTGAAGCAGAAAATTAAACTGCGCCAAAGAAAGCAGGTACCTGAACGTTGCAGGTTTAAATTACTTCTGCATTATTATGTGACAGAGAAGAGTGAATTAAACCTCTGTGAGCAAAGAAAGCTAGCTCTGTGCTTGCTCTAGAAGACTGTCTGTTCTCACATCACCTGTAATCAACTTCTGCCCACTCCTCCACCAAAGGGAGGGAAGCTGGGCTCTGCCAACATTTGAACTCAAAGATCTCCAAGAATGCCTGTGTCTTAGTTTCAGGTAATATGTATCCAACCGAGCAAACTACAAAGAGAGCATTATGTAGGGATTTTAAAGAATTAGGGAGGCTTTCTTGCAGAAACATGGATGATTAACGGTGTAATCTAAGCAAACAGCAGCCTGCTGACCACTGCACTGTCCTTCATCTACAGGATATCCTGCTCCTTTACATCCAGACTGCAGTAATATGTACTTACTTTTCAGAAGTCTAATTCGATGGCTTAAAATATCCTTTTTTATTGACCTTAAGTAAGATTCAAACGTCTGAAACGCTTCATTTTGGGTTGTTACCTTTTTAGATATAATGTGTGGTGGTTACCTTGAATTCACTAGGCACTATAAGCTTAGGAGTGTCCACACCGACCAAGGCATCAACGCCACAGAAGAGAAGAATGGTCAAGATGATTGCAAAGTCACTGATCAGCTTCCTCACCTAGAAAGAGGACGCCGGGCAAAAAAAAGTGTTAGTAGGAGACGGGACCTGCTGTGTCCTTCTCAAATGTTGATACTTAATGAAAAAAGCTCTCGACTGTTTGAACGTTGCAACCACAAACCTTGATGTTTATTATCTGGATGTTATGCATCAGACCAAAAGAAGTAGCAAACGTTTGTGAAGTGGAGATAAAGGATGCATGGTTTTAAAATGAAACTGAAGTCTCGTATTTTATCGAACTAATAGTTTAAAGATATTTTAGTTTTAAAATGTTTAAAATCCTCTGGGGTTTCTCTTTATCAGCTTTGTTCATCTGGAGGCAGAAATCTTTAGCTGTTCTTTGAAAAGGTATAATCAACCAGACCATAAACCTCCAACTCAGTTTAAAGTCCATCTATCAGGTTTTCTCCATTCATCTTTCCATCAACTCTGACCGGCTTTTTTGTCCCTACTGAAAAAGAAAAAAAAGCGTCCCCACAGCATGATGTTGCCAATACACATGTGGACATGGGGACGCTGTGTTCAGTAATCAGAACTAAAGTTCAGATATTGTTTTATGACCAAGCCCTGCTTCAAACGCTCTCCCTGACCCATCTGCTGTGTTCTTGGGCTTCATGATGCTGTTTGGTTCATTAATCTTCTCCTTAAAACTTTTAAAGGACACGTGTCAAGTTCAAGGCCAGCGGGTCAAATCTGATCCATCGCAGCAGCTGATCCCAACTTCAAGAACCAAAAAAAAACATGCCATGACATAAGGTAGAGGCAATTGTTATAGCAAAGGATTAAAGTAGAAATATCAGAGCAGAGTTTAAATGTTAATATTAAAGCTGCAATCTGCTTGTTTTAAAGACTGAATGATGCTGAAAATGACTTTGACACCGCTGCTTTCAAAGGGTTCACAAAAATCTGATTTCTACTAAACCAGAATTATGGGGTGAATAGGTAGAGTGCATGACCCCATGACCTTTGTTGATGTCTCTCCCCTCTCTTGAAATCCCCTTTCCTGTCTGTATACTTTCAAAAAATAACAAATTAAAGGCCAGTAGAGCCTAAAATATAATTTAAAACCTGAATATAACCACTGATTTAAGGACTGAATGCAATACGTTATTGTGGATTTTATTTAGGGCTGCCACAGTAAAAGGGGGGAGTAATACAAATACTAGAAAGTTAAAGAAAGGGGAAGATTGATCATTGTCCTGCTGCTGCACAACTATGCTCTTCATTGAGTTTGTCTGTTACAAACAATCCCAACAAAACCCTTAAAATATGTGATTCTGACAGCTGGAGTGTAAATGTCTCAGTGTTTTCTAGCTCTTGGTAGCAAAGATGAAATATTGCTCAAACAGGGGATCAAACTCACTGTTGTGGGGAAGAATCTACTTGTCTTGAACTTCTTCAGAGCCATGGAGCAGGTGTAGGTTCCAAAGAACAAGATGAAGGACATCAGGGTAATGTCAGGCACATAGTGACAGGCTTTTCCGAACAGATGACCGCCAAAGTCTTCACACTGCTGCTTGGTCAGGGAAGCCCAGATGGCATTCTCTGACTGGGTAGACAAAGAGTAAAAATTAATAATCAGAGTGAATGAGTGGCTAAAAGCAGCTCTCTAGAAATTATTCCTGAATCAACACTACTAATGCTGCTCGGCTTAATGTGCGTAAAACAAGGAGAACACATACCAGATCAGTACCGTTTGTCCAGGCAGAAACATTTAGTGCTGATGAATTACCTAGAAAAAAAAAAAAAATCTAATCAGTGAAGCAGGAATGCTTTGATGCCAGCAGAATCACTTGTTCCATTTGAAATCTGAGCATGGAAATTGTGCCAAACTGATAGGGAGGCTGGGAAAGTAAACAAGGGTTTCAATGTGTTACTTCTAATGGAAACACATGTTAACATGACAACAAGTGCGACACCCTGAGAAATCTAACAACATCAATCAGTGACTAGGTGTCATCAAAGGCCTGGATTCTCAGTTTGCTGCAGGGAAAGCGGTCGGATACTCACTAGGGACGCAGCGGCAGTCGTACTGAGTGATGAGGTTGTGATCAAACTCCGAGTTGATGGGGTTGTGATTGGCCAGCTTTATCATCTTCTTGAATGCGTCGTAGATAAAGATGAAGCTGATGAGTGCAGAGAAGCCCTCCTCAGTGAAGCGTGTGAAGTACTGGACCAGGAAGCTGGCGTCTGTGGCGACCAGCACCAGACAGAACAAACCGGACCACAGGCCGATCCACAGCCGGAATTCGAGGTAGTCCAATTCATTTTCCCTTGGGGGGGGGAGGGTGAAAGTGGTCAAAATGTTGATCATTTTACTGAAAACTCATGTCAACACAGATGTTGTAAACAGAAGTACTTTCAAATGTAGCTCTGCTGTAATGAAAGGGATAAACTGAAATATTGCAAGTTTTAAAAAGCTAGTTTCATAACCTGCTGTAATATTTAATGCGTTAAAAATAGACATGCCCCCACTGCCACTACAACTTGTCATTTCTTGCGCAAAACTAAACCAATTTCGGTACTACAGAAAAAACAGCAGTTATATTCGATAAATAAACAAAAAATAAAAGTACCACGCATCATTTTTATAAAGCTACCACAGTTTTGAAACTACTGAAGTTGAAATATAAGCAGCGAGTCAGACTAAATGATGGCTACCGGAGCAGGCAGCCTGACTAACGAGTGTCAGCTTGTTGTATAGTTTAGAAACAAGCAGGGTTAATGTTTGAATACTCCTCAAGTTAGACATTATCCAGTAATTAATAACAATAGCAATACTGTTATTATATATATATTATTTATAGATAATCATCAATTTTTTTTACATAGGGGATAGAGTAAAGAAGTTGAAGTAAAACAGTCATTTAATGACCATGTTTTATACAACTTATACACATTTTAACCAATTTTATACTATTTAAGCAGCAAGAATAATTGTCAATTTTCCATTTTTAGTAAAAGTAATTAAATGATACAACTTTAGATTAAAATGCTTAAATAAATCCCCATCATGTCAAAGTATCCTATCATTAGAATCCATATTGTTCAACGACAGCTCTAAGGCTATCAAGGTAAAACTCTCATTTCAAGGGCTAAACGTGCAACAAGACCTTTTAACAAGATCTGTGGCACAATGTACTAAAGCCGTTACCGAAACCGCAGCCGTTTAAAGGACACAGAAACCACATCGTTCTTCACTTACAGTGTGAAATTAAATGAGAGTGAATTATTGATAATGGAACGGAGTCAGAGTGATGTTTGGTAATGCTAGAAGACAGGGAGTCAGAAAAAGTGCTAGAAGAGAGAAGTCAGCATTGGACAGCCTGCTGTGATCATTAAATGATTCTATATTTACAGTATTTACCAACACATGTGGAAATATGACAGGAAGCTGATAGTAAAACTGTTCAGTAAACAATCTGCAAGTTTATAGTGATTTAAAATTAGGGGAGGTTACAACAGTAAACGAAAAGCCGCCTCTGAATGCTGATGGTCGTACTTTCATGCTTCACACTTTTACTCAGGGATGGGAAAAAAAAAATAAAAGCATAAGTTGTTGATCCTTAAAGCAGTTTACCGCTTGTTTTTATTCTTTATATTAAATTTTACTTTCATACCACTGAACAGCTTTCATTGGGAGATACTCACTTGCTAAAGGTGAAGAGAAGTCTTTCAAACACAAGCACCGGGCCTGTGCTGCTGAGGATAGTCAGGGGCTGACCAGCTAGCAGACAGAAGACGGCTCCTGTCAGTGCCGTACCGAGGAAACTTTCCAACACTCCCTGAAGTACACACCAGAAACATAATCACCCACTTTTTACTCAGGGGATAGAGTAAAGAAGTTGAAGTGAAACATTCAGTTAGTAAGCATGTTGATCATCTTTGCTATCATTACACATTTAATCAAATTGAATATACAATTTTACCATTAGAAATGAAAAGCTAAAATCCTGCTTATGCAGATGTCATTTGAGTTTTTTTTCCTCTCAAAAATAGCATAAATTAGGGTATGTCCATGATTTTATTTTCATTTATTTACTTATACATTTGCAACTTATTGTTAAAAAAATAAATAAATAAACGAGTGAAAGAGTTTTAATTATCAACAATGACTAAGGAAGGCTATCCAAGGACAGGGATTCCCTCTGCTTTGCCAAGATTGGAAAAACAGGATTGAGGCACAGTGACAGAGTACAGGTTTAAAGGGGAAAGGCTTGGTGGGGGGGGGGGATTCCTTTAACACCCACGCTGAGGCTACGAAGGCTGAGTAATCTGGATCTGTGGTTATTTACAGCTCATGCAAATCCCTGCACGCAGCCGATGCTCAGCAGGTGTCTGCCTGAGCAGAGGCCGAAGCAAACGCAGCTTCTGCTGGACGGACGTCACCTGCAGGTGCCCCCGAATGATGGCAGCAAACAACGTTTTCTGTTCTAGATCAATTAAAAATTCCTGTGAGGAATCAGGGCTTGGTTCAGCAGATGGATTTGCTACGACCTTCTAAGCCTGAAATTAGCATGGCTTATCAGCTGAAGAGACAAAATTGGTTTAACACGAGGAGTGATGACGGAACGATGAGCTCAGCTAATAGTCAAATCCATCCTGGTGTCTATCGAATTCACAAAAATTGGATGTTTAAATGATTTCAGGTAAAGCTGCTCTTATTCATACATTTCCTCTTTATTCTCTATCAAATATTTCCTGCTAACAAACTTCTGCCCTTAATGTCAACTGCCAGGATGAAAACAAAAGGATGGCATTTAAATCAAGCTTACCTGCATGTTTTCTGTAGCATCCCCAAGCAAGCCTCCAAATGTAATTGCGTTGGTGACTGTCCCCAAATAGATGAACAGGATGGCAGACAGTGACTGAATGTGGAATGCATCGTAGAAGTCACTGGCAAAAAACGGCAGCTTTCTTTTCACATCGAGGATAAGACCCCCACAGAACCTGAACGACAGACACTGAAATTTGTCAGTTTCACATCAAAGCTCAGTTTAAACACTCAGCTTATATTTGAGTTGCACAGGGAGCAAAAAGATCCGTTTAAGGACATTTCTGTCATAGTTACGCAACAAAGGAATGCTCTCAACAAAAGACAGACAATAAGGTTATTCATCTGTGAAATGCGTCAATTGCTCTTTACTTCCTTTTTCTTACTGTTAGCTTATCGGAAAAGAAAAGCTTTAAACACTTTTATTTGATAACTCAAATCTTTCCTTACAGAAACTTGAGGCCATTAGGATTATTAAAACTGTGGTTGTATGTTGATCTGTCAAAAACTTTAAAGTGAAAAACAAACCCTTTAATCGGTCTCAAAATTTTTTTTTTTTTCTTTTACTTCAGCTCATACGTTACTACCTACAACAATTTCCAAATTTAGTAAGAAATTCAAATTACTTTCTTGTGCACTGGAGCTCCTCTCCGACTTGGTGGCCTCCTCCTCCTCCACCTCCATGTCCGGCATCGTGGGGAGTGTCGCCATTCATCTGAGGTGGCTCTCCTCCAGCATACATATTCTTTCTTTAAAAGCACAAAAACACCCATTGTCTTCAATTCAGTAGAGTATGAAGAGAAGCCTCACATAAATACAGCATGTCCAATACAATAGATGTTTATTGGTATCCAGGGTAAAGAGGCAGGGTTAAAACAGTTAATAAAAAATGATGTTTTCTGCTGTAATGATGCAGTCTCACGTATCTAATTTTTAGAAGTATATTGAGTTTAAGCAAACTTCATTTGATACGTGGAGGAATGTTAAATAGTTGAATCCTAAAATACAAATCTTCCTTTTTTACATGAATTCTGTGGTTTGGTCAGAGAACAATAAAGAGGTTTTTTGAATAAAGCAAAACCTTCAATTGTTTAAGGCTAATAAAAATATGGAAAAACACCACATGCTAGCTGGAAGTATTCTAGAGAATCAGCGATTATTGTTCTCCACAGCAACTATCAAAAAATGGAGAATTTACCTGCTGCTACACCCTCATCCAGGACTAAATCCTCCTCCAGGTTTTGCTTAGATAAAAAAAAACGTTTAACCAATCTGTATGGTTTAACTGAACTGTGACTGTATAAAATATATCATCATTGTGTTTTTCAGCAGGATCATAAACCAAAGCAGACGACCAAATCAACCAGGAATGGCCTCAAACACTCGCAATCTTATAGAAAACTTGCAGAATCAGAACTATGCATGCTGTGGTGCTACCAGTAAAAGGAGATTTTACACAGAAACGCTGCTTTTATTACACATTGCTGATATGGGATCCATCAGTCCTGAACTAAATACAAACACCTTCAATTACAAAGGTTGGATTTATCAAGTGGGATCATTTATAAAGTATATTCCACATTATATTGTGTGCGATTTATTTAACTCCAACAATAGATAAATTGACTTCAAGACATTATAAAATTTAAGGGTGGTTATAAATGAAATGGGTGCTATAAAAACATTTAAAAAAATAAAGAAATGAACAGACATATTCAGAGTGTCAATTATGAGTCATATCTTAGATACTTGGGGGGTAAATAGGCCTAACAGATTATTTTATATTAAGTAAATTGTTCTTCTTTCAAAAGGTTACCCGCCCACATGGCCTTATTTGGGTTTGTTTGATTTGATCGGCAACAGCTGAGTCAGTTTGTTTACTTTAATCCCTGAAGACGTCATCCAAATATTTCCATTCAGAGTAAAATCTTAAAATGCAAAGTAAGGTGATCCAAACAGAACGAAAGGTGGCTTTAATGAGAGAAAGTGTTATGGTGTCACATAATGAATAAATGATATGAATGTATGAACTGCTGGCTCTTTAATTTGGAGTTTAACGTCGATCCAATCCGACCTTTTGTCTGAAGAGGGAAGAGACTTGGGCGGCTCTATTCTGATGTCAGGGTCCCACTCGCCAGGCGGCAGGACGATCACCTCATCCAGGAACTCATCGATCCCAGCCAGCAGGTCCTTCCTGTCCTTTGCTTTATAAGCGATGTCATGAAACACCTTTAAGATAAAAAAAGAAAAAAAGACGACAACATAAGGAATGAATATAACAACATGTGCTTTAATCATTCAGAGGGTGGAAAAAGAAAGCAAGAAAATGTGTAACTCCAACCAGTGAGTGGAAAATATTTCCCAATCGCTTTGTTTACTGGAACAGAGAGTACAGCCAGTCACTGACTTTAATATCTGGCACTTTACAAAACCACTAAACAGCACAGACACTTTCAGATGTTTCTTACAATGAACAAACATAATTAGCCAATATTTGTTTATGCCATTGCTGAGATTACCACAGATAAACACACACATGGCAATGAGTCAAAAAAAGAAAACACTTCTGATAAACCTGTCACAGGACTGTTTTGGGAAGGCTGAGAGGGGTAAAGTTTAACTCGAGGAAATCCAGTGAAAACACTTCCGAGGCTGGTTTATCGACAGAGAGGATGTGACTGATGTTAGTGGGAAAAATGTGGGGCCGGTTTGAACAATGTTAAGGTTCAACCTTCCTGACAACACAGGAACCAGTGAGTGAGAAAACAAGTTCTGTTACTAACTTAAAAAGTAAAAATATTCACATCCTCTTAATGTGCAGATTTGATTGACTGTCAGATCATTTTATTAGTCCAAAAACTTTGGCTTTTCCCAAATTACACACAAATGCTTTCCATTGGGTTTACAGTGAGAGAGAGACTTCATTGGCTGCTGTGGTCTCTGGGCGAATTATCAGATCATATGGGCATGGTTTCATGCACTACCGTTAGCCTAGCCGAGCAGCAAAAAGCTCTGTAGAAGGATACTGCAGCATGACGAATGGCACTTGTGAAATCGTTTTCATAACGGTGAACAGGTGAGGAAAAGCAGTGCTCAGGGTTGTTGGTTTAATGCAGTTAAAAATACAATTTTTCCATTCAACATGTAAAAGCCAGAATTTTTTTTTACTATTATTATCTTTCCTGGACTGGGCCTCAGTTTAGGTTAATACCCATTTCTAATTCATTTTGATCAGTACTGGAGGATAAAAACGATTGTGTCCGCAGAACGTTTAAAAAGTCAGTTAGGAACATATTTGGCCTTAAAGGTATTTATTTCCTTTAAGAAAAGAATGTTTTTTAAATAAACACAAAAAAAAAACAAATACATACAACATATATTTATTCTCTCGCATCATAACATACCTCATCAGACATCAGGGTAGCAATGGCTCTTCCGATCTCCCGATAAGACTTGGACTTTCCTTTGGGTCCCAGCAGTACAAACATAAACCTAGGTACACAGGATATTCAAGTCTTTTTTTTTTTTATTTATTTTAAAGTTTCCATGTAGCATCAGTGAGTAAAAAGAGGAGGAATTAACCTTGTGGGCACAGGTACTTCAGTTAGAGCTCCCAGCATAACGGCCTGTTGCAGACGAACAAAAGCAACAAAGGGGGTTTCCAGGAAGTCCACCTCTCCAACCAGAACATTTGATGCCTCTGCATCACGGGGCAACTTTTTCATGAACTTATTCTTCAGCTGTGGAACAATTTAAAGGGGGGAAAAGAAATAAAGGAGTCCTTGTTAGCATCAAGAATAGCATAACGTAAAATGTATTGAAAACAAATTCCTAATAACATGCAAGATTATCTTCTAATGCATATGATTCAACAATAAAAACATGCAAATAAAAAAGACAAACAAATAGCTTTTGTTTGACTGACTATAAGCATCTAGACCAGTGATAATGTCCACCCAAAGTGGCAAAGTCTTGACGTTATCCCATCCCATAAACATACTTTATAGCTGCATATATCCAAAGTCTACATCGTTCTTACTTTGGACTTGGCAAGAGAACAAACAACTACTTGGACAATAGAGCCTTCTTAAAAAGTATGGCAAACCCCACCCAAAGGTTACACTGCTCCATAAGGATAGAGGAATGCCCTCCAGCACAACTCACTCCTGCCTTCCTAGAAAAAGAATATTACAACATAATTTGAATCTATATTTGAAAATTAACCAAAAGGTTCAACAGGATGTTCCTTTATAACAAAAATGTGCAAAATGAGCAGCAATCTGCATTCTGTGCTGCGAGACAAACAGAACCAAAAATGGGCTATTATAGAGTTGTTCTGTTAATTAAACATTTAGTTTTCTTGATCTTGGCACAATTAGTGCTTTACTTTTTGGAGCTGTAAGGGTTGCTTTAATGCATAAAAATTAAATAAGAGGATAAAAATCAGCCGTTCTAACTGAACTATTCGTTATGTGTCCTGAAGGTTGAGAGGTTGTTATTTTTTTTTTAAACTTGTGTAGGAAGCGACTGGCGCTGGTGCATCCCACTACCATGAAGTCATGTGCCTGTACTTTATGTGGCTCAGTCTTTTTAGCTGAAGGGATTTAAATAGAATTAAGAGAAAAATGGATTCATTTGATGACAGTAAGAAAATAAAGTAAAAATCAATACAATAAAACTCTAAAACTAAAAGTGAAGGTCACACTAGTCTACAGTGTTATTAACAGTTGTTACATTTTAACCACATCTGCAATGTTTTTATCTACTGCAGCAGATCTTTCACTATGGAAACAATTCTTCTTAAACTATCACTGCAAGACACACAGGACACACACAGCAGACAACTTCAACTAACGAAAAAAGCCAACAGAGAGCTTCTGTTGCTCCAAGTTGAGTCTCAGGTGGGGCTCTGAATTATGCAGAAATTTAAATTTCTAAGCAACTTCTGAAATATTAAAAACATACTTTAGATTAATCACAATTTTTATGAAAATGGGGGGGGGGGGACAAGCTTTCACACTGTATATTTATAAAAAAAAAGAGCCTTTAATTCAACAACATTGTACAAGGGGAAAGTAATCCTGTATGAAGAAATTGTCTGAAAAAATCCACACATGCAACATTTATTGCTGCTATAAGAAAAAAAAAAAATCAAAGGACCATCAGTGCTTCTTTATGCGTAGATGAGTTCCTACAGATGTCTAATCAGTATTGCATAACTGTGCTTCTTTAGATATAAACATCACCTGAGACAGAGGGGTATTTTTCTTAGCTAATTTTTAAATACGATTGTTTACAACATGCTGTTCAGCAGACTAAGATTAATGTTCATCTCATAAAAATGGCAACAACATAAAAAAGTGTTTTCCATCTTACTTTGCCCAGAATAAAAAGGGAGGTTAAAAAATGAAAATAAAAAATCCCTGTTTGGTAAAAACTTATCCCTAAAAATACTGAACAGAGGCTCATGCACACCGTTATTAATAGGTAGTTCTGCTTTTACTCAAGTAAAAGCAGAACCTCATCATACTTTTACTTAAGTAAAAGTAAACAAGTTTTCAGTAAAATGTTCCTCAAGTACTGAGTAACTGATCTACTTACTACACATGATTATAATAACAGATTTAATACGTTTTTGATCTATAAAACTTTCAAAATCAATAGTTCAAGCATGTAAAATAAGTTAAATTACAGTAAACCGTTTGCTGTATTTTAACTCTACCTTCAAATGACACAGCGGACTCAGCAGATGGAAAGTAACAATAAACCCCCAGTACAAGAATTAAGAAAGTGTGATTCTAAATGGTGCATATTTGTTTAAAACAAGCTTGTTTTCGCTAAGTGAAGTTACTAACAATGGATGGAGTAACCAGAAAATTTACTCAAATAAGAGTAATGATATTTTAATTGTGTTTTCACTCAAGTAAAAGTAAAAAGTACAATGCTGTAAAACTACTCCTAAAAGTACATTTTTTCAAAAAGTTACTCAAGTAAATGTGAGTAAACTAGTTACTGCCCACCTCTGCTGTTATGTACAGTGTAGATTCTGTAGTACTGTGGGCCTGTTTCGCTTCAAAAAGCCCCATAGGTCAAATTTGGAGGGCATAGAGTCATGAATTATTTGAAATACCAGGACAAAAGTATTCAAAGTGCTGCTTAGGCCTCCGTCGGTAAACTGGAAATGGGTCATAGTAATGATTTAATGCGCAGAATGCATGAAAGAAATGTTTATCCAGTCAAAAACTAAATCCCTGCACCAAAAAACCTGTTGTAGAGCTGAAGACAAAAGAGCATCAAAGAGATCTGGAGCAAGTGTGAACAGAAGAGAAGCTGAAGATCCATCTTTCTGATTATTTTGTGCTTATGAAATATACAAGAGGAGGAAATTCTGTCCAATTCCAAACAAAGGAAGTTTGTCCAAAGCATTAAGAATTCTTTTAGGTTTTTATTTTACGTCTTTAAAAAGGGGAGGAATTCTTTTGTTTGATTTTTAAAAAGGAGGAACTAAAAACACATTACCTGATCTTTTTCTGGTTTATCTGAGAAATCACTCAGGCTGTTGGAGGTGAGGTTCCGGTGGGAAGTGGAAGGGCTACCTGTAAACAGGCCATGGATATTGTTTGGATCAAAAAGACAGGATCATTAAGAAAATGTGACTTTTTTTTTCCTCTCTAGAGGAGGTGAGAGAACATAAAAGCATGAGTTAGGCATACAGAAGGAGCTGGAAACATCAGCTAAATGTGGCAAGGCTTAAGCTTAACAGTTAATGCCAGATGGCTGTTATTCAGTCCCTCTGCAGAGACAAGAGCTGAGATATGTGGTCATCTCAGGGCTGCCACTTTTAGGCGTCAGCAGACATATGCTGCTTAGACAGCTATTGGCAAACGAGAGAGAGAGTCAACTTTGGAAGTTTATCCCTCCTCTATTGCCAAATACATTTTCTAGTACATGTTTTTCAATCATCTTTTGGCAATATCTAAACAAAAACCAGGGTGTATGTCAGCATGGCTGGGTTCTGTCTTGAGTCTCAACGTATGCTACTTCTCAGTACATCTTTCAGCTGGAGGGCTGCGACCACACTCACAGAGGTGTCCCGTGCTGGAGCTCCTCATGACCTCACATGATTCCAACGAGTCTTGAGTTAAAAAAGGCAAAGGGTGATCGAAGGAGGAGCGTGGTGCTGCCCCCCCCCGGATGCAGGAAAACAGCACAAACCCCCAAGGGGGTCGGGAGAATGGAGAAGAAAGGCAGGAAAAAAAGGGAAAAGAACAAAGGGTTTGGAAGGGTGGGAAAATGAAAATAAGGAGAAGGGGTTGGAACAGACAAATATTAGTGTAGAAAAGTAGTAAGTATTAGAAGGAATGTAAAGACAAAAAGACTACGAAAGGTGAAAATGCTCAAATAAAAATGAGTAAACCCGAGGATTTCTGTAATACCATTTTCCTGGTTTGAAAACAGCCGGCTTGCACTGGAGACGCTCTTGCCGATGTCAGCGAGAGAGCGCAGGTTGGACTTCTTGGTCTGGTGGCGATGCTTTCTCAGCAGCGTGTACACCACCTTCTCCTTCAGGTCTGCCTTCAGCTGACCCGCTTCAATCTGGCTGTCGGTGATCATCTCTGTTCAGCAGAAACGTTAAAGGTGAGAACAGTGTCATCTGCAAATCGTTTGACTCTTGATGTTACCGATCTGGGTGTGGTCAACTCCAATTACCAACGACTTGCGGCAGCGTGGACGCCTCCATGTCTAACAGGATCGTTCCACTCTCAATGCACGTTTTGAGCTCCATCAAGCTATGCAAGGACAGTGTGGCGACATGAGGCTTGCTCCAACGCTCTCCACCTTTCTCTACCTTCTCTTCGAACTTGATCCATCTATACAATATAGACAAAGAGAAGACAGAGTGTAATGTGTGGTTTAGGCAACACATAAAAAGCAACAAGCTTGATTATCTTTATTTTGAGTAGGTCACACTCCAAATGATAAGCATAGGAGATGTATGAAAACATACCCATAAAAACATAAATCACTGGCTGCCTTCCATAGTGCTCAGACCAAAACACGCCTCTCATTTGGTGAAACGTGATTATGTCGGCATCCTGGTTTTTTCCTCAGGGTAAAACCAAGGGACAAGGATCCTTTTCAATAATAATGCATCACATGTCTTTGATACAAAGGACCATTTTCATGAGGCCAGAGGATGGGGTTTCCTCTCAGGATAGAGTGTCCCTGTAGCTGTGGTCCACATAACTGTGACCCGACTTTAAGGAGTTCATTTACAGACACTCGCATTCGACCCCAGCTTCCCTAAATAGGAGTGAACTGTAACCTGCAAAGAGTATCTTTCAGCCCTTTGGAAATTTTCGACAGCTTCCAAATCTTTTTTGGTGTGACTCAAAGCTACGGAAAAGCTTTATGTGATGCCTGTAGCTCATTGAAAATATGTAAGAGTAATTACAGAGTTTAAAGGTTTGGTCTTTACCAAAGCAAATCGTAAAAAGCAAGTCCTGTTCAGAGCATGTGAGAGTTTGAGCGTTTTCCTGGTCCCACAGGGCAGGTAACACGAATCCTGATCAGATAAGGACATGCAGGGAGTTCACTGGAGTGCAGCCTACTTCCTTTCACAATTACAAAACATGATGGGATTGTGTTTCACGTTCTGGACTGTAAAGCAGGAAATTTCTCCAAACACTGCCCATAGCTCTCAATGCCAAAGGCACGAAGGAGGGAGCCAATAGATCCCAGGTTGGGTGGTTCACCTGGCCGTCTCCTTCCATTCCAGTTCCTGGCCGTCCACACACAGAAGCTCATCCAGCTCTGTGAAGAGTTGAGGAGGTGGTGGTCCATCATCCTCCTCTCCCAGGATAAACCGAATCCTCTCAGCAGGAGAAACTAAACAGGAGTAAAGTGAAAAAAAACTAAATTGTTAAGAAGACAAAAAAAAAAAATCTGTCCCTTAAATTCTGCATTTCTGCTGAGAGCTTTCACTATCAGAAACTTGGATCTAGGATTGGGGATTGCTGTGCAGGAAAATTTCTCACCACGGTTTGCAAAAGTTGCAAAGAGAAATGTAGATTAAACCGATCCATTTCGGAAGCTTTTTTTTGTGAACTTTTATCTGTCAGAAGCTCAATTAAAGAATTATCTATGCAGCTTTTACACTGCATTTGTGCATATTCTATTGATAACTTAGATTTAGCAAAATATCTTTATTCTCATTGTGGCAATTCACGATGAAAATGCATTTTTAAAGTTGCTAAATTACAACTTCTCTCTTGGCTGTGTATGGCTCCTTCTGAACAAGTAATGATACTTGAGCTGAAGCGGTTATAAATCCTATCCGGATGTTGCTGACTGTACGGAAGGAGCTAGCACAAGGAACCAGTTTGCTGACTGTTAGCAGTTCATTTAAATAGGGACCTCCTGACATTACCATTTGCTGCTAGGACCTATACAGTCGACCGCCATTCTTTGTGTGACAAGACAAACAGACACAGTCCAACTCATAGAGTTGGAAATGGACACAAAACAAAAGCTTTTATAATTAAATGGGGTCAGTATTTTCATACAAACTGCAGAGAATGATTAAAAAATGTTTTTAAAATTTCTTAAATAGTCTGTAAAAACAAGAAGCAATTAGCCACAGAGTTAAACATTAAACATCAGGCCTTTAAAATGTCACAAAAGCTATTATAGACTGAAGAAGAACTTCAAACAATGAGCCAGTAAAGAAGAGACATTACAGTTCGTGTTTAGTTCTGATTGCTTCAATATCCCAGGTCCCCAACATCTTGTTGTCTTTAACTAATCTCCAAATGTAGCCTTGTGCAGCAGGACTGTTTAAGACAAAGTGTTTGGACACCTGGCAAGTAGCTAAACTGGCAGCAAACCTTTACATTGTACACTTTATTCAGAAGCACACTTGTAAATCCAACAAGGAATGTCTATAAAGGAAGAAACCGAGAGCCAAGGAATGCTAAAGTCAAAGGGCGGGTTAGAATCTGGCCTTTGACTTGGGAGGTGGGGGTGGGTTTTTTGTTTTTTAAACGGGTAGTACGTGCATCTTGGAGCTGCAGGAATTCTGCACTGGTTAAATGTTCAAACATTCACAGTGATATCATAGCTTCCTAAAACCAAGCACCCATAAATGTGGCCCATTTCTGACTCGCAGCACCATGATGCAATGCTTTAGTTGCCTACAAGAGAAGGTAAATACAGATGCCATGTAAGGGATTCGCTATGAAAAGCACCATTGATGCTTTATGTGAAAACTTCAGCAGAATATTCAGAAAAGGAAGAAGTTTTGCTTCCTTCTGAGAAAAGAAAAAAAATGAGGAAATTGAAGAGGTTTATGTCACACAACTCCCTTTATTTTTCTTGCTCTTCCTTGAGTTACTTTCAGGCATACCTTAAACTTATGATCACCTCCATGTTGTTTTCTAAAGCTAATAGTATTTCTAACTTTAAAAGGAAAGGATTTTCCATGTTAACAATATAAGGAAAGTTGTGCAACTTTAAGTAGTAGTAGTACTTTTCAGGCCGCTGAGTTCTACCTTGAACACGTAATGAAGCTTTCTAATCCTGAAAAAGCATTAATTTGGAACAGTTGTTTTTAAACTGGCACGATCTAAAACGAAGCTACAGTGAGGTCAAGATCAGTGCCAGGGAGACAGGCTTAGAGGGCATTACCCTGGCATCCTGTGCAAAGCATCTCAATCGAATCACATGTAGAAGACCCCCCCCCCCAATATCACTGGTAGCAGTAGATGCGTATCTCAGGTCGCCCAACTAGTGTTCAGTAAAAAAAAAAAAAAAAAAATTGGATCTTTAAATCTGTAGTTAGAAACAGATTAAAGGAGGACAGGTGAATGGAAAGGATTACAGGGATTTAGATAAAGGTGAAAACAGCAGGAACTCCAGGAAGTGGAAGGCCTTGTATCCACTGTCCACAAGTGTTTGTGTTTTCAGGTAGCACTACATGTACGGCACAAAAGGATACCCACATACTGTTCGATTAGGATCCAAAGCCAAACTTTCCCTCAAATTCGGCTCTTTAGATGTTGTCTTAGAACACAGGTCAAACTCTATTTTACAGAGAGTCCAAATTATTTCTCCTGAGAAACTAGCAGAGACATACAATGGCATGACAGGAGAAGGCAAAACGGCCAAAGCCAACATCGAATATTTTCCATGGGGTCACCAAGGTTGATCCGGGCTCAACAGCGGAAAAATGTTTATTCCGACAGTGGCTCTTCATACACAAGAGTCCGTCCTCTCACTCAACCTTACAAGACTGTTTACGCTTCAGATTTCCTACAGAGATACAGTCTGATAAGAGAGTGGGAGTCTGCGTCCGTTTGCATGTGCATGAGTGTGTTTGGGAAGTGGTAAATTTTCCGTTTCAGTCACTCTTCACTGCTTAGTTTGGTTCAACCTGTTTCTGGTTGCCTGCTGTTTTACAGTTGAAAACAGAGTTAATAGACACACAATCTACATTTTAATAAAGAACTTAGAATGGATAAGGACTGTAAGTTTTTGTCTTCGCTTGTGAATTTGACTCTTTTTGTAGCACATGTTAGCTGATTTGATAATTAACTAGGCCTCTGTTTAAAAGCAGAAAGGGGTTTTAAATGAAAAAAATGAAACTATAATATTTGTTACCACATTATCATAGATTTAAAGCTTTTATTGGTTTAACATTGTTAAATCAAATGGCTTTTCACACACAGATGGTTCTGTTCAACCTTTTAAAGAAGATTATTTAGATTCTGCAAATTCATTTTTACAGATTAGGCTTTCAGAGCCCCACATACTTATTGGTAATCCTGGCAATAGCATTCAAAGATGGGCCTAAAATAAAAGGATATTGTTGATAGAATAAATCACTACAAAATGTATTAAAAATCTAACTTTTATTTTGAGTCCATGTTTTTACAGTAAAAAAAAAACTCCCACAGTTGTTCATCATAAAAGAAAATGTCAGAAGAATTCAAATTATTTTGCAAGACATAACTAAAACAATTTCAGTCTGTATTGCAATTTTTCTGATTGGCACTGTTTTTTTTCTCTTCTTCTACTCAAACACACCTAAATCACATCCTCTCTTGCTGTTTTTGGACTCATGCATCTAAACTGCAAGCGAACTGCTCCAGGGTTCGGATAGAACGTACCGAAGCTTGAGTTATCAGTTCCACAAACTGACATTTTAGTGTGAAAAACTGTACATTAACAATTAGAAGTTTGATTTTCTTAGATTTTCAGCCACATTCTGCTACTTGGAAAAAATGATTCAAGGGTTCGTGTGTTAAACTTCGAAAGACATCCACAGTAATCAAGTACGACCTGTGATATGTGGATGGGGAGACTAATTAGAACAAACTACTTATCATATCAAGGTATCCTCAGATGACTAAGCACACATGCCGCATGACACTAGACCATGAGGTGTAATGGATTACAGCTTCAGGGAAGAGAGGATTAATCAAAAGCACATCTGCAGCATCAAGGCCGGGGAAGATCAGCTTAATCCAACAAATGAGGAAAACGCACCAAACAAGAAACAGTGTTTGGTGTTAAAATCTTAGCGATTTCTTTTTTATATTCCCCCCAACAGTTCTAATGTCAATCAAATGTTCTATGTTTTGCAAGAAAAGTCTGATTATTTATTCATCTGGATAAAACCAACTAGTTTTGGAGGTGTCTGGATATTATTCACACTATTCAATAGCCCCCTCCTGATCTAAAGTAGTCATGTGCTTGCAACAGCTGCCACACATTGATAAAACTACTGTCAGAAGACAGAGCAGCTGTACATTCCTCCAGTCTGTCCTGATGCTTTACTACACATTTCCACACAGTGGCGTTTTTCCATACATAGTTGGGTGCAGAGGGAACCAAGCAGCTAAAATTTAAGTTCCCAAACAATTTGCTGTGTCTTGTTGGTCAGCTGGCTGCAGGTCACTATAACTTTCTCCACACCCATCAGTACTATCGATTTAAAACTAGAAGCGACAAGAGTTAGGCCATTACGTTATTTCTTAACAGGTGGGAATACTTCCCGCTTTTCCATGTTATTTAAAAGAATAGAGATCATGTTAAACATTTTCATGTAAATTTGTATGCTTACCACCATGATACTATAAAACTAGGATTAAATAAAACATCTACAAATGAGCAGTCAAGTTTTTTTTCTTTTAGAAGAAAAAATGCATGACAGAAAATCTCCTTTTTCATAGTGATTGTTTTGTAACAGATGGTCATTTATTTAGCTGTAAAGGTGCTAAATAAATAAATGCCTATTAAATGACTTAAAGCATACAAATTTGGAGCAATCTCATTTTAAAAATCTGCACAGTGGAAAAGAAGAAGAGAACCCTTTGTGTGAGCCTTTATATAGATTTTGGAAAAGAAACATGCATAAAAATTAGCCCCAGTTTGATAAGCAGTTAGTTTGACTCTCCAGTTTATTCCCTTCACTTTTAGAAAAACAGAAGAGAGAGATTTACAGCAGGAACGATTCTACCAGACCTTCAAACATCTTTGAACATTGGGTGTATTTTTTTTTTTTTTTAACTCAAGTCACCGTTTTCTCTCAGAGCAAATAGATCTGCAAGTAAACAAAGTCTCTCTATTGTTGCCATATAAGATTTCGTATCACTCTCTCATTGCTTTAGTTCTACTTCTACCCTTTAATTTGTTTGATCACAACAATCATCATAACTCATTTCAACTTTAAACATCATTATAGTCATCTGTTTGCTCTGATCTCGTCCCTTTCAGGTATCCTATCATTTTTCCCTACATTTTCCGATGAGTTCAGCTTGCCTTTTCTCTTATCTTAAAAGTTACTTCCACCAAAATGTTACATGATATTTTAGGTACAATCTGACAATGTGAATGATAATTATAAGCCTTGAAGCTATAATGTTTGGGGCCAAACCTCCTGGGGCTAATCTAATCCCCGTATGCGATTACAGTAAATTGATTCTTTAGTTTACAATGTTGCCAAATTATGTTGATCCAAGTGTTGTTGGACCTTTCCCACCTGCAAAGCTCATTAAAATGCATTTGATTCTCTAATAACTATGCACAATTGTTTCCCCTTACAGGAGTCTGTAGTCTTTTATCTAAAACATTTTAGTATGACTAACAAAAGCAAACTCATTTATAAATCAGACAATTACAGAAAAATACAGAAGCTGTCTTTAAAATAAGATTTATTTCATTAATAAAACTAATTGTCCAACTTTAATATATATATATATATATATATATATATATATATAAATAAATATATATGTATCTCATAAACTACATTTGATCTTTTGTTCCAAATTTACAAACAACTATGATGAACACCAGTCCTGTATTTTAAGAAATTACTCAGATAGCACCTAACTGACAACATGAAGTAGGCTGAGAAGAACTCAAGTTAGTAAATTAATATTTCATTCTGCGATATAGAGACATCAGTCTGTAGAGATCAGTCTAGAAGAGGTTTACAAATCTTTTTCTAATGTGGTTTTTCCACAAAAAGCTTATATCCATAAAATGGAGACGATATAAAGCAGGGCTAACAAAACTTCTCCAAAATCTCAACTACAACCGATCCACAGGATCCAAAAAACATATACGGTACCAAGCATTTTCCTCTCTTAGTGTTTATGAATCAAAAACACAAAACTGTATCTTTGGGAGAGGATCTGGCAAAAAGAAAGCCTTTCATCAGAATCTAAAGATGGGAAAGGATCTTCTGCTCTGTCTCGGAAGTCAAAGAAATGTAACCAGAGCCATGATGGACGTTTCCATATCCCTTTATGGACAGATAATTTCAGAATATTTCTCTGTGATGGAGATTTTCGCATATTTTTTCCTAACTTCTGGTATCAGTAATTTTCTGACTTGATCTCCAACATCTGACCAACTACTTTATTTCCACCATATTACTCAGGTTTTAGCTGCTCGAAAGCCTTTCCCACACATCCCAAAGAGAAAGGCGATAAGCTACCAGGTGTAAGGGAATACCTCCCTTTGTGTTGACTTTACACACATTAGACCAAGTGGGGTGTCATTTTAAGATTAGCCTGTGCCATCTTCCCATCCATTTCTCATGCTCTGCCAACTCTGTTCAGCTTCTTTGGCAACAGAAACACGGGTAATAATTTGCAATGAGATGTTGAAATGTTAAAATATGAAGTAGTTATGAGTTCTAAGTCATCCTGATTGTAAATAAGTCGCCTTAAAGCTACTATGCTAACTGCCTTGTATTTTTTATCCCTTATTTATTATCTTTAATTTTGTGTGATTTTTTGCTTGTCGATCCTTAATGCACCTTTTCCTCCCTGTTTGCACCTTCTTATCTACTTTGCCAGTATGTGACATGAGAATTTCTCCGCTGTGAGATCAATAAAACTCATCTAATCTAATCTAATCTAATCTAATCTGGAAGCAGAAGATTTTAGCAGATCTCATAGTGAGTTTAAACGGTACTCACTGAGAGGTTTCAGGTAGTTCGAACTGGAATCATCCACGTTCTCCGCATCAGATTTGTACGCTTCCACAATCTGTTGAACCCGTTCCCGCTTCTCTTTATGACTAGACTTGCGTCTGTGGCGTCTCCTCCGGTGGTAGCTCTTAGGAACATGCACACCAATGTACACAGTGTGGTGCCCTGCAACAACACAAACACCAGGAATACAGATGAAGAGTTACGACATTAACAGCCAAAAAGAGTCCTGGTTCTTTTAATAGGAAAGAAAAAAATTAAAGATCCAAGCAATCTAGCCCTGTATAAAACATTTACTCATCTTTATGCTACTTTTAAAAAGGGATAGTTTAGAATTCTTCAAGTAAGATTTTATTTGGAGTAAACAAACAAAAATCTATAGAAGTAGAATATGCAATGTCATTGCAAAGGTTAGAGCTGCTTAAAAGTGCAATCGAATTATTCAAAATGTAATGACAAAAAGTACCTTCAACTAATTTGGAGGTAAAAAACTCATTAACCATCGCATATTAGGGTATATCAGTGGGTTAACATACACAAGCGGAGTTTTTCGTTTCTCTAAAGCCGTTTCAAGGTAAGCTTCAGTAAACCAGCAGTAAATACCAGCCACATCCTGGGTGGTATATAATTACAAAGACAACTTGTAGCTAAAGAGAAAAAAAAAATATCTTAAAATCCATCTCAAAAGGAACAGGAAGCCTGTGTAACGCAGCAAGTTAAACAAGAACTCTTGTCTCCTCTTTCATTCAAAGGTACTTGAGAGGTAACAGTTTGTTCTGAAGCCAAAAAATGATTTTGATGGGAACTGAGGTTTATATCCAAGACTTAAGTAGCAGTTCTTTTTTTTTTTCCAGTAAAGCAGATTATTTTGTTCTTAGCTTCATTTAGTATAAATCAAGAATAATTATTCTTGGAGTCGCAAGATAACAACCAAGTTCAAAACCAGACTTCTTCCATCCTAAAAATGACTAACATAAAAACAATATAGCATTTTGGATGGAGGTTTTTTAATAACCTTTTAACAAACATACCCTTTGCATTAGTTGATAATTTACAGAGAAGCTTATGATTATTTGCGTTTAACATGGATGTTAGAGGCATTATGCCTCCAGTGATCCACCTGTAAAATAAACCTACTGAGAAGCGTTCAAGCACAATAGAATTTCCTGTCTGTTCTCTGAAAAAAAAAAAGAAGTTAACATGCATGATACATTTCATATAAATATTGAGTTTTACATTCCCTTTCCAGCAGTCAGGGAACCCTTTGCAAGTATTGTTTTTGGTATGCGTTTCAAACAGGAAGTTAATTGGTGGCGCACCCTCCGATACCTCCATTTCCTTTGTAAATAATCATTGGTTTTATTTCTAAACAACCAACTAAAGCAAAATATACACTTTAAAGGTTAGTAAAATTAGCATTAGCTGGCATATTTGGTTTTAGCTTTTTGAAGCTTTTAGCTTTAACACTTGGATTTATCCAACCTGAATATAGCTATACCAAAACAAAGAAAGGAGGAGACCAGGAGGGTGATCTGTTGTAAAGAAAACCTCCACAAAGACAGTTTTCACAGACCTGCACTGGAAAAATGCTGAACTAGTGCTTTAAAATGCAAACCTTTACAGCACAGAGAGGCTCATGGAGGAAATGATCATTTATCCTGTTCAGGAAATAATTAGAGGCAAGAAGAGAGCTAATCTCTTTCAAAGACTGAGATCAGCTGACTAGAGTCAGAGATGAAGGAACCATGTAAATACCTGGTCGATCTCATTCCAATAGCATGTTTTGCAGGTTTTATGACATCTTAGTTTTGCTTCAGAGTAGAAACTGATGCGCATTCTAGACAAAATAAAACCTGACGCTGGACTTCCACGCGGCGCAGCAAAATAAGCAAAGAAAAGTGGCCAGAACACGGACATGCTTCTCTCTTTGTGTGAACCTCTTAAGTGGCGGTTTGCAAACTATGTGAATGTCTCAGTAAATACATGTGGGTGACTGGATTCTTCTGTGGCTTTAGCTGTGAGACAACAGTGACGAGGATTAGAAAGGCTATAATGGGCAAAAAAATATTAGCTTATAGGAATTATATCTGTCAATGATGTGGAATTCTGTGCTGATACTTGTGGGAGGGTGACACACTTTTCTCACCTGAACAGGACAGTAAGGATACAGGGTGTGTGAAAATTGAGGCTGTAGGATTTGCACAGGTAGCACAAAAAAAAAAATCAGAGCAGTAATCTACCTACCTTCCACTTCCTCTTCATCACAGATATGTTTCACAAAAGACGCTCCTCTGTCCAAAACAGCTTCATCTTCCACTCTGTTAAAAATAATAAAAAAAAAAACAGATTCAGCGCAAATCGCAAACGTTTTGTTTCTTAGGATTATTTGATTCAAACCTATTTGAAAAGAATCCAAAAAACACTTTATAACCATTTACTGCTTCAGAACTTTGTCCAGATTTATTCATGCTGCAACTACAAACACCCCTAATTCAAATCAAACTTAGTTTGATTCTGACTCAATACTTCGTTCAACCCTTTTTGTAACCTTTTGAGCTGCATGTCTTCACAAGGTACGTCTCTACCTTTATTTCTAATTAAGCTAGTTATCTGTTTGCCATTTCATCATTGGAAGACTACTAAAGCTTTATCAGATTGGATGGATACCTTCTGTGAATTTCCTGCCATAGATTTCCAATCAGATTTAGACCAGGAGATTGACTGGACCGTCGTTACAAGTAAAATGCTTTGATCTAATCTATTTTAATGCAACTTCAGCTGGATGGAAGGGGAACATCTGCCTGATTTAAGTCTGTAAAATGAAGAAAGCTTCCCCCCAGCATCAAACATCCACTACTAAGCTCCATCATGGGAAGGCTACTTTCAGTGAGATGTGAACTTTAAGATTTATACTTTACATTAAATATAGAAAATTATAGTTTGAACCAGATCACCTTCTTCCCCTTTTAGCCGTGTCTCCTACAAGGTTTGATGCAAACAACAAATAAAACCTCTTAACACAACAGCTGAACGGCTGAATTATTTCTCTGACATAAGCTGTGGATTTTTAGAGCTCCCTAAAAAAATAACTTTTTCATTCCCATGTTTTTCATCAAGTGCTCGACTTTATTACACAGAACTCTAATAAAAATATATTTATTCAATATTTTGGATGTTTGGTGAAAGGATTAAAAGTCATAAAATATGAGCTAAGAGTTTCCAGTTAGCTAATATGAGCTAACTGAAACCTGAAATACAAAACATGGGGACATTTTCATCTGATCAAAACCTCATTCCCTAATTGATTTGAATTATTTGTCCTTTAAATAAAAAAAAAATAAAAATCTGTTCAGAAGGTAGCAGCATTACATCCTTGTATTTTGGAATGAAACCAGCAACCACTAATACAAGAGGATTAGGCTTTCCAAAAAACATCATGACTAGTTAACTGGTCCAACCGGACTAGTTTTCACAACAAAAGCCACAATAACAACACATGCAAAGACTGACTCGTCTATTTGAATATTGGCCATAATTCTGTGCATGAGTGAAGCAGACTCATTAACCAACAATGCTGCATGAGGCGCTAGTTAAAAACAGAAAGGGAAATTCCTCCCTTGAGAATATTTAAATATGACACACTCAAGGATCAGAACCTGCCAACACATGCATCAGTAAGAGACTCAAGAGTAGCGAGTAAAAAATGCATAAGGAGTCATTTTTCAATGACAGTTAAAATCCACATCTTAGGCACAGCAAATTTAGAAATAAATGTTTTGGGCTTCGTTCCTTCCATCAAGCTGCTTAAAGATATTCCTATAAGGTTGGAAGAAATCTGCTCGCGCCCCCCCCCAGTCCAGTAAAGTACACACATTCAGGCTATAAAAAGGGTGCTTCAGGCCACATGACGTAAAATACTCAAGAAACCTTTTTCTATAAACAGAAAATGGGTCTACCACAAGCATTTCTTGGTGCCACAGACTAAACCTTTCATCACCTGTGTATTCATTTAAACTGCTTTGAGATGACTCAAGTGTGTGTGAGAATAAAATTGATCATTCTTTTACCAGATAACTTTCTCTTTGAAATTGACTTAGAAAGCATACTGAGTGTGTTTGCAAAGATATTCAGTCAGAAACTTGTAGGGGGGGGGGGCTTTTAACCTGAGGAGGCGGCTTGTAAAATTAAGGGGCGTGGGGCCGAATAATGTAAACAAAGCTTGGAAGAAAACAGCGTGTTCCTTCTTCAGTTGCAGTTAATTCTAACAAACTTGTTAGAATTAGGATATGATATCTGGATATTGAGATGACAGAGCTACACTACTGATAATGAGTCTGATTACGCTATTAAATTACATTGAATCATGAGGAAGGTGTGCACGCCATATCAATGGTGTGATTAATAACTGTGTGTTCCTACTGTTGTTAAATACAAAGTGGTTGTGCTGTGATACCATGTTACATGGAAAGACCCAAGTGTTATCTTTTAGCTGCTGATTCTCTTTCCACCTTCTGCTCGCTCTGTATATATTCCAACCCTCCAGAACAGGGCGTACTGAATATACCACTTGTTCCAAGGACTTACTTTTGTCACACTGTTTTCTTTTCTGGTGATCTTATTCCTGAGTAGACGCAGTGACAGTTTAAATGTGAATCCCTTACCGGGCTGTTTATATTGAGCAGTTATATGTGGCATCTGGATCTGTGGGCTAAGGTGGCCATGAAATAAGGTCTTTTTTGTGTCTAACAAACCATTTCTTTGTTTTTTTGGCCATATTCTTAGATCACCATCATATTTACAGACCCAGTGTCAACATGGTCAACAAGTAGAGGCCCAAACCTAGCATTAAACATCTTGGTTTTGTGAACGTTCTGCTCTCTGGGTATGCTTTTAATCGCAAGAACTTACAAGCTTTCAACTGTCAGAACATGTTCTAGCATGTTATCTCTTTAAAAAGTCATGTGTGTGAAAGCTTAAAGCTGAGCTTGTTACCCAGAGATCAGTTCTAGGGCAACTCCTAAGCATAATACATTTCAACAGTGTGTGTGGAAAAGTATCAGACAGTAACTTCCATTGTTATGTCGATGGTACTGAAATGTACTCTACCCAAACCACACCTTAACAGGTCACTTATCAGCTCCAACAACCTTTCAGTGTAGTTGCGTGAATTCAATACAAGTTTGAATGCCAAAAAAAGTCTTGTTCAGTAATCTAAAACAGATCTTTAAATTTCCATAAGTCCCTACTCCCCAGTACATAGGAATATGAATCGAGAAGTCTCTAATCTTTGTTTTAAGAGGTTATTTTCTTTTTTTTAAACAGTAAATGAGAAAAGTACTAGATGCTAATTGTGCAACACAAGTCAATTACTTTCTCAAGCTGATAAAAAAATACCATATGTGTTAAACATTTTAAAAGTAACAAAGTGTGTTTTTTTGATTGTTTCTGATTGATATTTTCTTTAAAAGGGAACATGGTTGAGATAAAGCTGTGGAAACGTATTTTAAAACATTAATGAAAACAAATGTCTTCATTGTGCCTTCCATACAATAGATCACTACCCACTGAAGAGGTAGTCTTGAGTTTTTGCAACATCCAACAAAGAAGATTTAATATAACAAGGGAGGTTGGGCAATTTCGAAGAACTTCTTAAAGCCCTTTATACTCAAGTTCACGCCTAGAGAAATCAAGACAGGCAAGGAAAGGAATTACAGAAAAAGGGAAGACAAAAACACTTCCTTCTTGTAAACCATATGTTGCAATCTATAATGGAGACAAAGGAGAGTTAGAAATCAAATTTTGTTTGTATACACCCATACAGAGAGGTCACTCTGGACTTCATATTTACTTTGAAGAGGACTTAACCCAAGCCTGCAAATATTCTAAGGAGATGCAATAGATGAGAGGTATGACGCAAATAATGCAATCCAGGTGCTTAAGGAAAAAGTTAAAACAGACTGAGGGGATTTCTGGTTTTGACAGACAAAATAATGGCTGATTTGTTATGGTGCTGTGCCAAGAATTACACAATAAGGACAAACTCAGTGACTCGCACAGAGAATATGTTTTGAAGCTATCCAATGTATATACCTCTGTATGTCTTAGTTTATGTAATGTTGAGCTTCAGCCATTAGCTACATTTGTGTAACTTTTGTTTTCATAGTCCCAATTTGACAAACATCATTGATGTGCATTTTTATTTTGTTGTCTAATAAAGTTCACAGTAAAAGGCTATCCAGATTTGACATAACAATGGCTGATTTGTTATGGTGTTGTGCCAAGAATTACACAATAAAGACACACTCAGTGACTCGTACAGAGAATACGTTTTTAAGCTATAAGCCAGACCTAAAACTAGTTGATCCACTGTGTATACACATCATGGCCATATAACAACACTGTGTTTATTTCTTTTTAAAAATTAGACTCTTTTCTCTTTTCCTTGGTTTAATAAACGTGCAATTGTTTAAGTCATCAAAAACTGTAAAATTCTGCCTAACTAATACATGTTGATTTTTGTTTTTGCTGGTCTAGCTTATTACTGCATTGACATATTTTCATCTTTATCCCTATTATTGGTATCTTCCCAGTTCAATCACTAAACTTGTACCAAAGAAAGAAAATCTAAATATTTAACCCGTTGCTGTTTACATCGGCACCAATGTGCATGTCAAAAAAAAACAAACTCTTAACCTCATAAAAACACTAAGTATACTCCAACATCTGGGTAAGTGTTTTAATCCAGCATGCTGTTAGACTTGCCTGTTTCATGTGTCTTACATAAATAGTAACCATTGCTATTTTTACATTGTGTAAAATATCCTTTAAAGAATTGCATTTTACTGCCATTTTAATGGCGCTGTCAAATTGGTCCGAAATTCCTTGTAAACAACATTTGAGGACTCAGCGTGTCTCCCTGGGTTAAATATAGTATAAATCAAAAATAATTAAATATACTACGATTTCCACTGACCCTTGAATGAGGAGAAGGCCCACATCATCATAATTCCTGCATTCTTCTCAAAAGTGGTCATGAGGTTCTTTCACAAGAACCTCATTGCTAAAAACATCAAAACTGTCCCATGTTTGTAATAAAGATCTCCCTGACTATCCCACTTACTTTCCATGCTATCAAGATAGACTTGGGTCATATTCCAGGCAAGTATCCCTGGCTTTAAAAAAATGATCCTATTATTTATACCACAAGGAAACAAGAGGTGATAAATTACTAATAAAATGCTCCAAGAAACTAAGAGAAACCTAAAAATCTCTCTCTACATAAGGTTTTTCTTCCAAAGTACTGAAATTAAAGGTTATATTTCTAAAATTGAAGTGTAAAGAGTGTCATGCTACGAATAAAAGGTTAATTTAGAAGGAGCGGCATTAATTGGCTTTTTTGTTGATGTTTTTTTTATGACTTAACAGAAACTTTATAACCCAAAGGGTGGAGCTGGTTTAATTCAGTACAATGCAGTCACACCACACATGTGGCACCTTAGGAGCATTTTGTTGGCTTCACCTTTCAAACAGGTATGAAAAAGCGGGGGATGCAACTTATGTGCATGAAGACGGGGAAGGTACACAGAGACGAGGCCCTCAGAAAACTACTCAGAGCACAAGAGAGCAAACTAAGCTCATGTTTCAGGTTTACTGCTGGTCATGGAGCAGCATTAATCACCTCACATGGTGGCCAGGGACAGAGAGAACTTAATAAAGGGAAAACCACCACCGGTGCTGCAAATACTCCTGGGATGCAGCCATGGAAGCAATAATGCAAAAACAGTGTGAATTAGGCTTGAGCTACACAGAGAAAGGATAAACCTAAACTCTGCTGAGTAACGTAATAAATAGTTAACAGCAAAGTCAACAGTAGGGAAAGGCATGGGAACACACGACAGATAAGATCTCACAGTGCATCTCCTTCATCACATCATTGTTATGGAAGCATATCTCGATCTCCTTCTTCACTTCCTGCCAGGGCAAATGCATTGGTCAACTTTATGCTTTTCTTCTCGTCAGTCTCATTAAGGCTGGATAAACATGCCAGGACATGAGGCGGCAGGATCAGGGATCATCTACATCTCTTTACAAAGTGACGTAGCCAATCCCAGCAGTCAGCTAGATTTACCAAGAGGGCAGCAAGTGCAACAAGCTGTACAATGATGGTTCAGGAGTCCTAATGGCATTTACACTTTGCCAAAACAGCTAATCTCATGACAAGTGGCCCTATATTAATTAGTATGAACCTAAATATACTGTTACATTTTGGTATCCAAAACACACCAAAATTTCACCACGCTTTTTTTGTAAATTCAAAATTATAGTAACAAAGAGATATTTTCCTGAAAATGTTCTTTAAAATAGCCTTTTTATTTGACTCTTTTTTTTGAGTAAAACATTGTTTGACGAGCAGACTGACACCTCAGTAGTTCAGCACTGATGCTTCCATAAGCCTGTAGGCTATTTTCCCTGAATTTACTTGGGGTCCAAAGTTCCCTCACTGTTCTATGGATGGGAAGCCAAGCGCATTCATTTTAAATGGGTCCAACCTAGCAAACAATCCAAGTGCTATATTCAAGATGGAATTTGTGGATACTCAGAAGCACCCAGCATCCTGCTCAACACAGACACCAATTAGTAAGGTGAAAAAAGTAAACAAAATACATTCATTAATAAGAATCATCAAGTACGAGCGAGCGCGAGCAATGAGAAACAGCAGAAGAGTGCTGCAGTTCTATTTTTGGCCACAGGTGGCAGTATCATAAAACTCCATAATGGTCTCTGTGGGATCTGTTTAAAAATATGAAGACTTACTGCAATGATTACAACCATAGTTCCTTAAATTGTGGTAAAAGTGCTATTAAAGCACCTTATATTGATTGGAAGGAAATTAATCATTCTGTAGAAATAATGAGCTGATTTAGTCAAATGCAATCCCTTAGAGGACACTGAAGCAGACAACAGTAAATAAGAAAAGTACTAGATGCTAATTGTGCAACACAAGTCAATTACTTTCTTAAGCTGATAAAAAAATACCATATGTGTTAAACATTTTAAAAGTAACAAAGTGTGTTTTTTTGATTGTTTCTGATTGATATTTTCTTTAAAAGGGAACATGGTTGAGATAAAGCTGTGGAAACGTATTTTAAAACATTAATGAAAACAAATGTCTTCATTGTGCCTTCCATACAATAGATCACTACCCACTGAAGAGGTAGTCTTGAGTTTTTGCAACATCCAACAAAGAAGATTTAATATAACAAGGGAGGTTGGGCAATTTCGAAGAACTTCTTAAAGCCCTTTATACTCAAGTTCACGCCTAGAGAAATCAAGACAGGCAAGGAAAGGAATTACAGAAAAAGGGAAGACAAAAACACTTCCTTCTTGTAAACCATATGTTGCAATCTATAATGGAGACAAAGGAGAGTTAGAAATCAAATTTTGTTTGTATACACCCATACAGAGAGGTCACTCTGGACTTCATATTTACTTTGAAGAGGACTTAACCCAAGCCTGCAAATATTCTAAGGAGATGCAATAGATGAGAGGTATGACGCAAATAATGCAATCCAGGTGCTTAAGGAAAAAGTTAAAACAGACTGAGGGGATTTCTGGTTTTGACAGACAAAATAATGGCTGATTTGTTATGGTGCTGTGCCAAGAATTACACAATAAGGACAAACTCAGTGACTCGCACAGAGAATATGTTTTGAAGCTATCCAATGTATATACCTCTGTATGTCTTAGTTTATGTAATGTTGAGCTTCAGCCATTAGCTACATTTGTGTAACTTTTGTTTTCATAGTCCCAATTTGACAAACATCATTGATGTGCATTTTTATTGTGTTGTCTAATAAAGTTCACAGTAAAAGGCTATCCAGATTTGGCAAAGCAGTACAGGGATCCTTTCCCACCCACACTAAAGTCCTAACTGTTGATCTGTAAAGAAACAGGAGCCGCGTTTTCTACACAACCATCACTGTGTAGGTTCAAAGAGAGGACGACTGAGACAGACTTTTCCTCCATTGATGATGTGAACAAGTAGTCTAGAACCAAAAGTGTGACTGACATCTATGTTGACCCCAAACATCTTGGTCAGAGGCTGTTCAAACTTTAATCTGCAGGGCAGTTCTATAAAAAAAATACCCAAGGTAGTCAGTAACTCGATCCAAATACTTCCTGTTTCTATTTTTCACCTTTCATACGGACAACAATAAGAAAACCATCCAGAGCAGGAAAAGAAATCCAGACTGCTGTACCGAATCTAGAAAGCCTTCATCCTTATGGACTTCATTACGCAGCAGATGCAAACATAAAATCAAATTAGGACTTCAGCCTTCCATAAAGGAACCACGAAAAAAAAAGTCTAGGGAACCATCGAAGTTTTCCCTTATATAACCCAAAATATATGTGCATTAGCATGTGTCATACAGAGTAGACGTGAAGAAATAATGTATTTTTGTTCAACTCGATGAGCTATGCCTAAAAATCCTGTCACACAAAGGATTGTTGGCAACTGTATAGCTACTAGCTGTTGTTAGGATGGTCAGGAGGTCTTTATGCTAAATCAGTTGGCACTAGGAAGCATCCTCCTTTCTCGTCCCGGCTCCTTCCTAACTGCCAGAACTTTTGATTAGTACTTATCCAAGAGTGGCAACAGCTGACGCACTTCCCCTTTGGCTTTAATGTTCTTCCTGACGAGGTATTCCAATTGAGCTGGACACTCTGCTAGAACAATCTAGATTTTTGCGACATTACAACCTGCTTTCCCTTTTTTTGTTGTAAAAAATGCACACTTGTCCATCCTCTCAATATCTGGTTCTTACTTCCTTTATGGATGTTTTCTTTTTTAAACACTGCGACTGTTGTTGTTTTACTTTTGATAATTATATTAGTAATGATAATGTAAAAATCAGATAATGCAGTTTTTTCCTTCAATGTCCTTTTAAAAAAAAAATGAATTTTATATTGATAACATACGCCTGTTATATTGTGCATTTGTCAGATTTTTAAATGAGTATATTATTCTTGAGCAGTGTTTTTTTTCCTCCCATTATATGGTTGTCACAAAAGGTGTCTCTCTACACCTTGTATTAAGACCAACAATTTATGACCATTTGTAATTATCTGTTTAGGTTTAAAGATGCATCCCTCTGTCCCTGATGACATTGTCATGTAAACACAGTTGGCCTGCTAAAACATATGTCAGTCTAAACAAACAACCTAAAGGAGGATCTGTTCTTTTCTCTTTTTTTTTTTAAACCAAGGGAAAATCCTTGTAGTTTTTCCAAACTTTTTTTTTTCCACGAGAGGTAGAAATGCTCAATTTGAGTATAGTTATAAAGATCCTAATATTGTCATCGATAACTTTTTTGGAAATGGTATTTAAAAGACAAAAAATAAAACGAATCAAAAATAAACACCAAAGTTCTTTAGGAAATGTCTATTGTGTTTCCATTTACTATAATAACAGGACCTCCTTTACCATCCATACACATTTTGTCTCGCACTGTTTACACTAAGATTGATCAAATTAACAGGAGCACCGATATTCATCTCAGAATATAAAACCTCTTACCCATAATTGCACTTTAATCTTTACAGTTAACGACCACTCTAGAATCAGACCTTAACCCTGCAGCCTAAATGAGGGGTTCAAAGACATTGAAGGAGAAACATGGTTTGTTAGGTTTTAAATGCTTTACTTTCTTACTTACCTACCGTCTCCTACTTCGTCACATTTCATATCTATACACCTTAAACTACTAACCGTCTTTTTGGATAATACTGCTATACCCTATTGCATTTTTAAAGACATCTCAAAAACTTTTTTTTTTTTTTTTTTAGAAAAATCAAATACAAAGCTGGCAGTAGGTTTGAAATGTAATATTTAAGCGCCTGCGCAGAGAGGGACATGCATCAGTCAATTCATAGAGATGTAGAGCAGATGATCCGTCTGCGATCTTTCTCTTCTTAATTGATAGTGACAGGTCCTTGGAAAATAGATTACCGTCCATTCATAGGCACAGTCTTGCAGGAACAGTGGCTTATCTAAGATTGTAAATGTTTTAAAATCAAAATACTCTTTTTTTTAAATAACTTTGTTTCTTAAACAACCTACGCTTTTTACTCAGGTATAACAAAGACTGAAACCCTCAAAGCTCTACTATTATAAAATCGATATCTGATAATTACTTCTAAAATAAGCCGAATTAGGCTCAAACGTACAATTAAACGTCCCACTCGAAGTTCTTCCTCCTAAAACACAACAGATTGTAAACTTACTTGGTCTTATCGGAACTCATGGCGACAAATTTCCTTCACGGAGATGATCAAGCCTTGTACTCGACAGACTTCTTTCAGCAACTTTCAGTTGCGGTTTTTTGTCTTCACCTTCTTAAAAAAAAAAAGGATAATAAAAGCAAGCAAGGAAGGAAGAACTGCGGGCTATCTAGCAGGGATGATCTCTTTGACTCGATAAACCAAACTGTTCACAGCAGGACGCACAATCCTCATTATCTAGCAGGTCTGGCTGAACCCGTCCCGGACCAACATGCTGAGGAAATGCGGAGCGGAGAAGGCGCGTGGAGTCTTCGTGGACTGCGTGTCTGTTTTCCATATTTAACGTGCCATCCCTCCTACTGCGTGACGCCACAGGTTGGGGGGGGAGGTCACGGAGTTACACATGGGTGGCGCTCCAGATGCCCCCACTTGACAAATTGCTCTCCTATTGTTTAATAAATTAAATTTCCCCGTCATTTTGAAGCGCTTTGTTTAAATACTTTGCACATTAATCTGGACAAACAAAAGAATAATATATCACACAGTGAACCGAGATTTATATTACATCATATTATAAACCAGTCGTTACTTGGTCTGATGTCTGCAAAACAATATCGAACTTAAAACTAACTGGATCGTGGTTTTAAAGCGAAGGGGAAAAGAAAAAAAACTTTATTCAGGTGTTTAATTCTGTTGGTAGCAAAGACCGAAGGTTCAAAGGGTTTTGAATCAAGACTGGCGACACCTTCTGGAAGAACTATAAGTGCATCTCAGTAAATTAGAATCAATTTAATCTGTTTAATGTTTTTAATAGGGACCATATGGCTCTCTGCCCAGGGCTGCACAGTCTGAGGAGAGATTGGAGAAAAAAATAAATAAAAAAAGGTTGAATGACGTCAATTCATTTCTAAATTAGATCAATTTTAGATTGGACTGCATGGAAAAAAAAAATCATAGACCAAGCTTATTCTTCAATGGATGAGGTTTAAAAACATGTTTGTAAAAAGAAAAAAAAAAAGAAAAAAAAAAACAAACACAAAATTGATATTTGTTTTTTCTTCTTTTTGGCAGGGGGGGTTAAAACTGATACCTTTTATGGAAAGCACAGTATACACTGTTGAATTTTCTTTAGTGACACTTGAAAACAATACAAACATGAAATATTAGAGGAAAAAAAATAATAGAATGTTTCCCATAGAAAATCGTTACAATCCATAACTAGTTCAAAACGTGAGTCATTCTTGGTTAACATTTCTATAAACAAAGGTTGAGGTTGGCTATTCAGAGTCCTGCGTCAAAGGATATGAAAGGGGGGGCAATTAAGTAAAAGCCAAAATATTCCTTGTGTCGATGCCAAAGTTATCAATACCTGGTTTATTGACATGCTATAAATGTGCTTGAATGGACAAACTTTTCTACGCTAAAGCCCACAGAGAGTCTGTTAGGATCAACAACAATAAACACACAAACACTTTGGTATTTTAAGGTTATATCCTTTAATAAAAAAGGTGGACAACCTCTATACAACTTCTCGATATCATTTTATAAATAAAGTAAAAACAGCAAAGCAAGAACAGAAAGAAATAAAACCAGTGCAAATTGTCAGATTATTAAGAAATTGATAAAAAAAAAAAAAAAAAAAAGAAGTGATAATGTTGGGGTATTTCATCGTTCTTAATCTTCCAGGAATGGTTTTCCTTTTGGCGCCATTAACATCGTCTCATCACAGCGCGCTTAAGAACTCTTTCACCTGAAAATGACAAAAAAATAAATAAATAAGCATCACTAGGAGATAACATCATCCACTTCTGATCTCAATTAAAAGCGTCAGTCTTGTTTCAGCTCAACAAGCAGCTTTTAATTTGAGGTTAAACCTCAACCATTCCTTGTTTACAATCAACAGAAAACTGCTCAACAAGCATCTTCTGAGTTATGTGAAACCCTGTTATGAGTTTCCATCCCACCATCAAGCTCAAAGCCACTGCAGAGCGTGTTGCATAATGGCATTCTGTTTTTTAGCGGCCTACTTAAAAGTTGGTGGTACAAGAGGAAATTATCGTTTGCAAAACTTAGTTTTTAAAGCCAATTAGTGACTAGATCATAGGTATCCCTTAAATATAAATACATATTTGGCTGCTAAAGTTATAATTTCATTGAAATTTAAACATTACGTTAAAAATGAATTTCTTTAGCTCACTGTAATTTGTCACATTTTTATTACATGCATGATAGCTGGGGAATCAGGCTTAAACTAATGGGTTTTTTGTCTAAGTATATGTTAATGTTTTTTTTTTTTATTAAGAATCTTTTATAATAATTGTATCAAGCGTTGCTCATGTTTTACTTTAATACCCGTTGATGGATTTATGTCTAAAGTTGATACAGAAGAAACTAAAGGAACCACTAAAGTAGGAACAGTCACGACGTTCTTAGAAGAGCAAAAACGGAAGCAGTTTTGACTGATCCTGACTGTCATTTAAGAACAATGTGACTAATTTTTAATCATTGTGGTAAATGTGTTCTGTTCCTTTTGGTATTACAACAATATTTTGAGTGCTTTACATCCTGTACAGTAATATTTTGAAAAATACACAGACTTACCTTCTCAATCATGTCACCACTCTTGGAATCGTTCTGTTTAAAATCATCGTTCACATCCAAGGTCAGTACAGGAACGTCACTGAGATACTCAAACTCCATGCTGCAGGGACAGACCATCAAGGTCATCTAGTTAGTCATGTCCATGGCTTCAGATACATCACGATGACTTGCTTCTCCAGGCTCAAATTTAGAACAAGTTTAACATTTCATAACACTTTCCAATAATAATAATAATAATAATCCAAAATAAATTCTTCTACAAAAATGATGTGGTACAAACATTTTTTCCCACACTTTGACACCTTGATACATTTAAAACATAAAAAACACTCAATGTTGAATCTTTTAATCACTGGTGATGAACTATCTTAATTTAACCCTGCTGACAAACACACAGCAGTTTAAATGCTTTTTAGGCATCAAGCTCAGTTTAAGAACAGATGTTTACCTACAAATATTTGTAGGTAAAACTAAAAATTGGGATGCAACATGGAAAAACCAAAAAAGGCATGGGATTTAAATATACAACAGTTTAAAAAATATCCCCCTATTTAAAGAGGCAGCGTGGGAAGACATCCGGTGTTATAGACCTTATAGTCTTATAGACATCTATAAAAATACTAGAAATGATTAAATGTTTGGGTTACATGCATATTTTTTAAAGAATATTTGTATACGTGCTTTTAAATTGTCTTAATACAACATTTTATTACCCATTTCTGACCCATTCCATAACATAACTCCTGTTTTGCTAAGCCACAGTGGAGTGATCTCCCCATCTTCAACAGATATCAGCCTATTGGATTTTAATTCTCTTCTCTCTTGTTGAAAGTTTTTGGAATATTGACAGGAAGCAGATCACAGTTTGCTTTGTACGCTACAGCAAGAGTTTTAAATTTAATTAAGTCTTTCATTTTCAGTATGTGAGATTTTAAAGAAAGTGATCCAAGAATCGAATAATATTATGAACAATTTATATGACTTTTTCCTGAGGTTTTATTAGTGAATTTAGAATACATTTGTATTGCCTCCAAACCTTTATGCAAAAGCTAATGTAGGGAAGACGATACGTCCAAAATTTAAATCACGATACATTTCTTAATTTCACACGATAAGATATAATTTCGACATCGATGTAGGAAAAATAAAAGCCATAGAAAGATAGAAAAGAATGCCTAGAACAGATCTCTTTACCAACTTATGATGATCATTTTGCAATGTTTATGAAAAATCCTCCCACATAACATTTAATAAATATTAGCTTTGAAAAACAAAAGCACATAAAACTACATGAAATCGCCAATATTGAATTAAATAAACCATATTGGGATATACGGATATTGAAATATTGTTCAGTTCTAGAAGGACTAATGCATTGTAAAGGATGTTTACTGAGTTCTTTAAACTAGCTTACAATTCATCTCCATGAATCACCAGTGTACCATTAAGATATTTCTGCTCCTACCTGTAGTCTGTAAAGTTAAAAGCAGAAAAACACAATCCTAGCATCTAAAAGGCTGATTCTGAAACCATAGAGAAGCAATGAGGGCTCATTATGTGGGAAGCTTGTGTTGTATTTATTTATTCTTTCAAAGAATAAAATGGAAAATTAATGTAATCAATTTGCATCCCCAGACTGCTCTGAAGGATCCTACAGGCTCTGCTCCCTGCTGGTCAAATATAATGGCAGACTAAGCATAGCAGCTAGTGGCACTTTTAAATGTCAGACATATGGGTATGACAGGTAATAAGTGACTGGTCAATGCCAAAATTTCAGATTAGAGTTAAAAACTTTCAATCCAACTGTAACCCATGAAGAGTAACTAAACAATCAGATTGCACTGATGATTTTTAAAAGTGTTTCACGTCCTTAAATGACTGAACCAAACAGCTTCAGACTCACGTCTGTATCCACTCACCTCATAGTTTTATTCTGCAACCAGCTCTCATGCTTGAAGTGGAGCTTCTCCAGATACTCCAGGGGAATTTCCTGTTCCTCCTCTCTTCCTCTCATGTGCAGTCGTTCCAAGCATCTCTAAACAGCACACAGGAGCAAATGATCTCATTTGTTTGCACCACTTTAAACATTCAACAAGCATTCCTTCTGACATGTAAAACAGCGTTCAGTGGGTGGGAGAATACCTCTGGTGAAGCTCTGAGGTAAATGATGCCATCAAGCTCGATGTGCTTGCCAAACTGGTTGTGCAGCCAGCCATGCAAGTCCTGGTAGATGGACCATTCAGTCTCATTCATGCATTCGCTTTCATATAGGTTGCCTGCAAATATGTACCTGAAACATAAGGAACACAGGAATGCCTGTTACTGATACAGAAAGCATGCTGCTCACTTCATTTAGTTCAGACTAATAAGTCAAGCTGGAGAAACACTGAGGAACTAAAGCAGAGATGATTCAGCACCTCAATACCTGTCACTATAGATGGATCTTTCAAAGAACAACACGGGGTCCTCGGCCTCTCTGAGCTTTCCGTTGGCTGATCTAGCCTGGGCACGCACCCGGCTGATGCAGGCATAGCTCTGGAAGGTGTAGGCCCACCTCTCCGGCTTCTCATACATCATCTTCAACACGTTCCCGCCGCTCCTCTGAGAGGTGGTCAGCTCCTAAAGAATAAATTAAATGAAGGATTTTCCTCAGTCAACTTAACTATACACTTAAAGAAATATCAACTTAATTGAATGCTAATCTTGGTTTAACTTTAAATATATCCAAAAATACAGTCAGGGTAATGTATAACAGCAGAAGGAAGAAGCGCCTGAGAAACCTACAGGATGAGTTTAAAAATACGTAAAAGAGTCCTGGTTGCAAAGACAACAGTATATCCGTAGCAAATTATTTTATAGCCCTTTATAGCCATTTCCTGATAGCTTAAATCAACTGATAATATCAGTAAGTTTAATATTAACTTCAGCTGTCAGTTTTAACCCATAACCTTTATAATAAGGTCACCCAACCTCAGGCTTCACAGCTCTAAGGATTTCATCATGGCTGGTACAACTCTACATTTTCACACTCCGAAATTTCATAACAATTTTTAAAGAAATATCTTGATAGTTACATTTCATTGGGGGTGTACAACCAGCTTTTTTTTTACATATTCTAAAAATGATAAGGTATGCCCTACAAATTTTTTTTGTTAATAAACATCGTTATTTGGTCTTAAAAACAGCGTTTCTTCATCAGGCAGCAGGGGGCGCCATACTGGAGACTTAGCCGTTTAATGTACGGTAGTTGTTGAGAAAGAAGCCACACGGGATTCAAAACTCATTGACGTCAAGGTTTAAACGTCAATTTACAGCTTTACGTAATTAAGCAAAAACAAAACAAGGTGCATTTCTTTAACAAATATCAAATAAAATAAGCCAAATCCCGAATTAACCCATCCCTCCTCCACTTCAACTTTTCAGTTATTTTGGATTTAAAAGTACATAACTAATTTTTCTCTGTTTTCTCCTGCATCACTCAGAACTGATGAAGTCTCTTGGATGAGAGGCGAAACGTCTTCTAGAAAACTACACGTCCAGTTGCCTAAACTAAGCTTTCCTAGCTTGACAATGACCTGGATGACTGAGAATCTTCACCGATAACTAAAGTAGGTTTATAACCTCACTGCTCTGTGTCTTGCTGGCAGACACTTTGACATGTGTACATGTCAAAGTAGGAGGCTTGACCTGCAGGTGTGCATTTCTGTGCAGATGACAAGTATGAAACCACCTGTTTCCCTTGGGTGTGTCATGTTAACTGTATCCAGCACAGATATGTGGAGGGATGGCAGCTGCGCTCTAAATACAGATGAGGACCCTCCCTGCTATCCAGGCATTATCAAATGAAGGGTCAACAGCCCTCCGAAGGAGCCTTTACTTCTACATCACTGTGCAGGCTTAATATTCTCATCAATCCGGCTTACAAAGTGGCTTTCCAGGCAAAATAATTTCGATTAGTTGCTTGTTTTCAGCTCATTGTGCTATCCTATAACACTGCACAAAACTACGTGTAAAGACCTACCTCAAAGTCGCTGGTTGTTGTTTGGACATTGCACCATCTAGCGATGGGTTCTGGTACTACCTCCCAGTCAGCGCTCTCCTGCTCTAAAAGGCGCACAAAAGTAGACTTCCCCGCCGCTGCGCACAAAAAAATAACTTAGTTTAATTCAATTACAGTCATACAGCGTATTCTAACTAGAAAATGCAATGCGACATATAGGCATTGTCTTTATATTTAAAGTTACAAGAGAATTAAACGTAAATATGACTGTATTTTGGCGGCAAAACATAGTTAGATCAAAAGTAACACGAGACGAAAAACGCGAAGCAACTAATTATGAGCACTGACCTTTAGTCAGTCATAATAAATAGGCACTGACAAAGGTCGTAAGTCATATTGTCTACAAAATGTATTAAGTCTTTTTTTAAACAGGCTGCACTTACCAATGTTTCCTTCGATAGAAATGCGCTTTATTCTCTTCTCCATGGAGTCATCCATGGGGTCGGGGCAGGGTCTCTTCGGTAGGGCAGGCATCTTTAAATATGGTATTTACACCTAAAATGGGCCAAAAACTGAAAGAGAGCAGTGCAGATACAGCTGCAGCTGATGTTAACTCCTTGTTGTTTAAATTTGGCGGCGAAAAACCGGAAGTGGTGGGTGTGTTATTGCGACCCGGAAGCAGCTGTTCGTCCTCCTACTTCGCTCCATTTCACCTCCTCTGATGAATGCAAACCCGTGGCAAGGGTTGGCTAATTATGGCTTCACTGATGTTTTGCTACATCGCAACAAGGATATAAAAAATAGTGCAAAATGATGAAGTAACAAAACAAGAAGAATTAGACATTCTTATAGAGTCACCTTATTTAAAAAAAAAAAAAAACAAGTGCAGAGAAGCTTCCATCAGAAGTCCCCTAATTAGAAAATATCATTTCCTTATGTTTAGTTTCATCTTGATTTAAATTAGTGCACATATTTGCAGCTGTGACTGCAGTAAAAACTGTCTTATTGTACTGGACTGGGTTGTAGGTATAAAAGTGGATTTTTCCCATTCTAATTTGTAAATACAGTAGTGCTGCAACTAATAATTATTTTGCTAATTGATTCATGCGTTACTTATTTTTCGACAAATAATCAGATAGCAAAAGGTACCTTGAAGAAATTTTACTGAATTTAAACCAGGTGAAACCAAAACCATTCCACTTGATTAAGTTCTGGGTAGATCACCTTAAAGGACAGATTTAATGTTCTTTATGCTAAATGCAATTTTTATTTTTTTTTTACAATTTTGGTATAATTACTGCTTTGAGTTGGTCTGTAAGTTAAAGGCATGTTATAGACTATTCTCTAGTTAGAATTAATGGATTACTAAAGATTATTTCACTAATCAAATAAGCACAATTAATCTGTTTGTGTGCCTAGCATACAGAACCAAGCATTTTGATTTTACGCAATGTATTCCTTGTATAAAAATGTATTTATGAAGCTTTAATGCAGTTA
>JAUZNJ010045094.1:0-10259 GCA_034780135.1 Jordanella pulchra | reverse complement strand
ATACAGAACCAAGCATTTTGATTTTACGCAATGTATTCCTTGTATAAAAATGTATTTATGAAGCTTTAATGCAGTTAAAGTAACTGCATCCCTGTTCCAATCTAGTCTGTTTAAGCTCAGGGTACACAATACAAATACAAAGTTCAGCGAGTCAAGATCACCTTTATTTGCCTTGTAAACAGCATAACCAATTCAGTAGCACTGAAAATCCATATCAAGCCATTATTTACAAACATCTCATCAATTGATTACATAAAGAGGATCAAATGGAGGCTGGAGGTTTTGTTGTGGGCATTTCATGAGGATGACCTATTATTCTATTACACATTTAGAGTATTTGTTGACTAGTAACATTCATAATAATTAGATAAGAAAGTGAAACAAACATCTTAAATATGTAAAACAAGAGTTTTCCAATAGCTGAATAAAGTAGACAAAGCAGCCTCTAAAAAGACTCAATGTATTAATTTAACAAAAAGCCACCACTTCATGCTCACTTAGAAATCAGTCAATCCTCAATATTTACATGTGTGCATTAGTTTTACTTCCAAGAAATTACCGTTATAAAACGTTCAAATGCCTTTTTTTTTTTTTTTTATTAACTAAAGCAGACAGAGAAAAGTTTCCATTTCTGTCCGACCCAAATTCAAGCACTATTAAGAAAGTTAGTATAAGATTCAGAGTACGAAAGCGCCAACTGGTGATTCTTTTAGTGTTGTTTTCAGTCTTTGCATAGCAACTAAACTGTGACATTAGGAAAGGGAGCATGCTTCGGCTGGTTAAAGCACAACAGAATGACAATAATTTAAAGACAAAAAAAAAAAAAATCACATATAAGCATAAGAAATCCTTAGTTGTGCCCCACAGCTAACCTCAGAGGAAATCGATCCATTTAACATTCATTTGGTAAAATATGAGGACAGAGATACAGCAGGAAAACTCAGAACTGCACAATGCTGTTAAGAATTTTGGTTTTTAAGACTTAGACCATGATGAAACATTTCCTAAGAGAACTGGAGGAAATGCGAGAGCAAAGTGACATTAGTCCAAATGGATTAAAACAGGCTGTAACAGAGGGAACAACAAAGAGGAAAAAAAAAATCTAATTCACAAGCCTAGACTATATGTGTAGATGTAAAAAAAAAAAAAAAAAATAGCAACCTGACTCCAAATTTCAGACAGAAATCTACCCCAAAGAACACTACGTCTATGGGGAAACAAGTTGGTGGCAGCATCATGCTTTTGACACCTTTGTTTTCTCTCTAGCTGCATGAAACTGCAGTCCGTTCGGATCAAGTCTCTTACAGAAAGCCGCCTGGGTTCTTTTTTTAGCATTCCAGAGAGCTCAAATGAACAAAAGGATGATCTAACATGACAAAAATGAAGGCGTTGGAATGGCTCAACAAAGTCTAAACCGACAGGTGAAGATGTGGCAGGGTGTTATATTCCAACTAAAAAAAAACAAAAAATGGCTGCTGAAAGTAAAACCTAAACGTGTTTTAAGACAGTAATAGTTCAAGTTCTGAAATAATTCATCATGGGTTTGAAAAACCTGAAATTATAACAGTGCTGTGTGTGCTTCTGACAAATTCAACATATTGCAGAGAAAAACATTCAGGCAAGAGTGGTTAGAAAACTTGTTCAAAGTGCTTCATGGCTATCCAGATACCAAGGTGGCGTCATCTGACTCAAAATGCTTACAGTTCTCAAAAACAGTGGAGGTTAAATATGCATCTGTATCTATCAGCAGGTATGTATGTACAGTTTAAGGTTTTTGGATCCCACGCGAAATGTTTCTACATAAAGGTTTTAGGTGGGTAAACTAACACACAGGGACTTGTCACTAGACAAACCTAAAAGCTTATTATTAGTCCCTGCTCTAAAATGAAAAGAAAAAAAACAACCCTCACCTCTATATCCTTTTAACACATTCATTTAATCATCAACCTTTCAAAAAACGCAGCAGGGAGACTTTCCAAAACAAGATATGAACGTTTATAGCAAGGATCATTCTGCCAGACGTATATTTAAAATAAAAACAGACAGGAGGGAGAAGTCAGGGCTATTTGGGTTTAAAGGGAGGTAGATTGAAAAATTTTAAGTGTGTTGATCAAATATGGCCTTAATCTTTTGACAGTTCTCACTGTTGATACAGGGCGACGACGAGCCGTGCTAGGCACTTAGGGTTCTTCTGTACTGATGGCAACTCAAGTCTGATCTAAGAGTAAAACTATTGAATAAGCTTCACAACAGGCTCAAATCTTCACCATAACATTTATATTGTCCCTCTCCCTTGAGGTGCGTCGGACCATCGGAGAACAGAAATAAAGGAAATGAAAGAACATACAATATATGTCTTTATAATCCAAAATCATTGTGTGTTGATAAAAGGGATTCTCCTCCATACACCTAAATGTTTTTTTCTGTTAATTAAATCTATAATCCCTGATAAAATTAGTCCTGGTGCCTTAAACCTATCAAAAACCCAGCCTGCTTCCTGGCAATATTAAAAACATTTCCCCCTTGGAAATCCACGTAGTTTATACTGCATACATACAGCCAGGGTGGGGTTGGGTATCTGTGCAAAAACTAGAACAATAAAATACAGGTTTGCATTAGTGTTTATCTATCCTTAGTTGTCAGCTTCTCAATCAGCTCCTGAAGTGGGGCCAGCTCTTTTCTGTCAATGAGGTTGAACTCCTGCAAAAACACACCAAAACAGACAAAAGCAGAAAATTCAGAAGAAGATATTTGACTCGTTCCTTAAAATATCCAAGACTCTTTACCTGAACGAAAAAGATGAAGTGTTTGAAGGATGTGTTGAGGTGCGCCTCCTCTTGCAGCTGCATGACGGAGTCAAAGTGCTGGTGGTAGATGTGAGCGTAGACCCTGAACAGGCGTTTCAGGATGGTCTTCGCCACAGACATGAAGTTTCTCTTAAAGGGAACGCCTTGGAAATAAAAGACAGAACTAACGTTTAGGTCTATGAAGGGAGAAGTCGATCAATAACAGAATACAGGGCTTTGCAAATTTCATCCGTCCATGACTTGCATGACTTTTACCTTCAGGTCAGCGCAACAGAGGCAGGTTCTTCTCTACAGCAGTCAGATCACCCAGATCGATACCATGTATTTATGCATCGAGGGCAAATTAGGAAACTTAAAAAGGAATAACTATTTTTGGTCAACCCTAACAGTTTGTTCTGTTATAAAGCCTTGGTGTCCATTTAGTGCAGCTCACATGGAAAGCAAGAAGGAACAAGATCCAGACAGCATGTTCCTCAGGATTGCAAAAGTGTTCCCTGGCAGGCCACGGCATGATCGGAGGAAAGTGTGAACAATCATGAGAGCAACACATAAACGCCTGATGGCAGAAACATGTTAAGCATTCATCTCCAGGATGGAAAATGCCTTCATGTTCAGACAGACCTCTTCTACTCTACTGGTGATGCAGATCAGTGGTATGATGGCGCAAAACCAAGCAAACAGCCACTTAAAGAGACTCTGTGGATCTATTATTTAACAAACCAGCTAAAAACTTAGTGACACTGCTGCTTATAGCTAAACTGGTTTTTAAAATCCTCTAAATGAATTGATTAATTCATCAAGAATCATACATCTTAAAGCTAAATGGCACAGTTAATTACTGCTAACTACAGAGAGACATGAGGCGTTTGATGCATGTATACCACACAGATCAAAAAATAAAAATAAAAAAAAGTGGTTGTCCCTGGGACAGAACATTTAACTCCTCTCCTCAGATGGACACTACAGCTGACATCTGTTTAAGCTGGCTGCCAGCATCTTTAAAAAGAATAACCCCACCCTTACCGACAGAAGCCTCAGCTGGTATAGAGGGGCTGAGACACGATCGGATGTTTCAACCACAAGTTACAGAACGTGAATCTTTGTTAAATCCCGTATGCAGAAGAATCAAATGTTCCTCTGCTAAGATAAACAGCCTCATATGGAACTGCCTACTATATGCAAAAGAGAACTTCATGAGTTTATTGTCCGCTGTAAATATGAAGGCATCATAAATAATACAGCTCATGTTTCACTGTTATAGGTTCAGGACTTCCATTTTATTAGCTAAAGCATCAGTTCACCAAGTGAAAAAAAAAGAAAAATTTTTTCTTTGCGAGAACTTTGTTTTCCAGCAGCGACATAGAGGCAGCTTGTAGAATGAAGCTTTATAGAGAAAAAACAGAAACCAGGGAGCAAATCCTACCGATCTTTGAAGGGAAAAGTGTCTCATCATCGAGCTGGTCCTGCACCCATGTCATTAGGTAATCGATATACTTGGGAGCCGAGCATTTGATGGGTTTCTTGATGTTGGTTCCGTCGGCCCAATGGTACTCGTACCTAAACGCAGCAAAAAAAACAGATGTAGTTTTCATTTTCAGAACCGACGCGTGTGAACAAACATAAAAAGGAAAGAATGACGTGGATAGCTATCAGATGCTAATTCTCAGCAGACCTTGCACAAGTTAATCTAAAATCGTCATCAGAACGCCTGCTCAACACCAGCTGACGAGGCAGCAGGAAGAGTTCTGGAGTCTCATCCTGCTGACGCCATTTAAATAAATCAGTATTAGTGCATTTTTTGGTTGTTTTTAAGACATACAAACATTAACAAAAAAAAAAAACACATTTTCTACACCTATACCATAAGTTGCTAAGTAATAACGTAGTTAAAGCTATTTAAAGCGTCTTAGCTGACCCCCTCATTCTCTGGGTGGCCGCAGGTTTATTTGCACATAAACCAGGTTTGAATCATCATCAGTGAGACTTTTTCACTTTTATTTTGACCAGTCAGATATGAACAGGACCAAAGAGCAGCCTTTCCTTAACGCTTACATTTTTTTTTTGCCTTCAAGTCAAAGAGATTGTTACTTTGAATACTGCACAAAAAATAAAGAGGAATTTAGATATCTTTGTACATTTTTATTATTTATGTTGCCTGGAAATAACACACACTGCCATGGACCAGCCATACCAGAAACAAAGGTTCAGAAATGACACGCACGTTTGCATAATAAAAACTGTTTGTTGCATATTTAACAGATGATTATTAGAAAGCAGTGGATGCGATTGGTGCTCTTACTTTGGACCGGCAGACATGACTGGACAGCTTTCCTCCGTGCAGAAGTCTGTGATGGTTCCATACAGCATATTAATCTGGTTGAAGAAATCCACCGCTGTGAAAAGAAAAAAGGCTGCGAATAAAGACAAGTCTCTCTGCCTTTCAAACAGGCGATCAGCGCGCACCAAGGGTGAACCGATCCACGTTTTCACTTCCGTTAGTTGAATTTAGAAATCTACAGATGCTGTTGTCGTTCTTATCCAGAGCTCCGTTTGTTTCCGTTATCCTCATCATCACTTGTATTTTTAAAGAGGCCATCAAAAGAATGAGATATGAATGTCAACACGTTTCTCCCAAAAAGCAACTTGAGATTAGTAAATAATATTAATAAATATTAAGGGCACAGATTCAACCCTGAAAACAAATATGTAACTGTAAGGGGATCAAAATGACTTTATTTATTAAATCTAAGAAACATGATTATAAAGAGTAAATATTTCTGCAATTCAAGAGACTTCTAACCTTTTTAAATCTACTATAGAAATAGACTGACTACATCAGGCTCATACAGATACTGACATTGGATCAGTGCATTTCAAACACAGACTTCAGTCATTTAAGCTTTTAGCTTCGTTCATTATTTGAACATAAAATGGTTTAAATCTGATAGATGAATCAAGATCGAAGCCGCCAACGATTCTGTGGCAAAACGAATCATCCAAGTTTATCTCCTTATATTTGAAGAACATTTTTTTTATAAGCATTAAAGTCAAATAATAACATATTTGTTTCACTTTCCCTAATCAACCGTTTTATTCAGTTCGGTTTGTTTAAAGACATTTTCTAAAGAAGGTTTGAATTATTTCTGCCAGAAATTCTTCCTCAGAGGTCAAGTTATCATTCATCATCAAATTTTAGCTGAAAATATATTTTTGCTCTTGCTATCCAAATCATTCACCTGCAAAAATCTGTCATTATAGTCGACTTATTGTCATGTGTGTTAATTCTTCACATCTTACTGACCCTCTGCAATACATAGATGAAGCGTTCAGGTACTTTGAAGCTGATCATCTTATTTGAGGTTAGCTGCTAGCTGGAGACAGTAAGCCTGACAATCTTGGAGCATTCTTTATATCGGTTGCAATAGTTGTCTCCTGTTGGGTTCATTCAAGGATGTTCCAAATTATGTTGGTCAAGGAGTCATTTTCACTGCTAACTAACAATCCGGGAACATGATGAACCTCAGCTGGAGAAGGTAAAACCAAATGTCAGCAGGAAACATCCGGCTTAGAAAACGTAACCAATAAAGTTCAGCCTTTAGAAACGTCTAGAATCTGCTCTGATCACTTCAAAGGCAGGGAGGAGCCTCCAGGTTTAGAGGGATTCTCCAGACAGCTGGTCTGTCAAGCACAACTGGCCAATGGTCAGGTTTTTGTGAGCGCAGCACCTGACTGGGTCGATATGATCGTTTGCATATCCTGGGGAGATAAGAACGTTGCCTCCTAATAAGGATAAAAGAAGAACAGAAATAGGAGTGGGCTTAAATTGGTAAAGAGGCAAAAAGAAGGAAGATGAGTAAAACAGGGAATAAAGAAAAACGAGCTTTGATGTTTCTCCTGTACAGAACAAGAACTCAGCAAGTTAGGGCTTTAATTCTGAAGGACTTTAGTTAAACGTCCAGTTCTTAGTGTGTTAAATGTTTCAGAGATGTGGGATGTTTTAATTGTTAATGTTTTAAACAAAATAGGCAGACCTGGAATAATTACGTTATTATTATATTAAAAAAACCTTATAAAATAAAACTGCAGCTTCTTATGACCAAAAATCATGTGAAAAGGTGTGATGGCAAGAGAAATGACCGCCAGCAGCACATCTATGCCAACTTCCCTTCATTGTGAAAGACAGGGCAGCTCAGATCTTCCTTTCTAATAAAAACCCACATATCAGGATAACAGCACTGTGAAAACAGTCTTGGAAGTAACTAATTGTCTGCATGTTGTCCTGTTAAAAAAAAAAGACGAAGGGAAGGATTTACCTTTAAACAGAGCCATTTTCTGCTACTTAGTAGAAAGTAAACAAGGCTCTCACCGAACGGTCAATAAAGTCTACTTAACATTCACAGCAGTCTGTCCGGCGTGAAAAAGCACACAGTCTTTAGAGGGACAGCCAAGATCTGACATCCTCAAAGCCCACTCTTTGATTCATGACCTAGACTCTGACATTTCAAAAACCAGGAGAAGAAATCTCCCAAATAAAACAACAGAAAAACAGGTGATTAAATAAAGCGCTTTGAAGAAGAAAAAGGATGAGTCAGAGGAGTGGAAAAGGCAGGACTTACTGTTGACAGCGACCCACTCATTCAAGTCTTCCCCCTCAGGCAACATGACCGCCATGCGCAGGTTTCCACTCCCCAGCGTAGCCTCAGCATGTTTCAACAGCTCGTACTGATGAGAACCCTCTGGGATATTCTTCTTAGGCTTGAAAGTTTTAGACGAACGGTTTCCACTGTGGGTCACGTTGGGAAGAAGACGACAAACAGAAACACGAATAACTCGATGAGATATCATGACGTTACAGAAACACAGAGGAAAGGAGTCTGCTTAAAGAACAAAAAGAGTCAAGATGTTGGGTTTTTAAACTGACAAAGGAGACACCGATGCTCTAGAATGATTTAGGGGGAAAGAACAGTACATCTCTGTGCTTAATGAGGCCATGTTCGTTCTCACACTGCCCCATTAAACAAGAATCTTCCAGGCTTCAAAGCAAAGGTCAGAAACAAAAAAAAACTGGGCTTTTAATTAAAATGTTTGCCAAAGCAAATCCAAAATGAACTGTATGCTTCTAAAAATTGTTTGTTAGTTTCTCTAGATACATAAAAACCAACTCAAACAAAGAGTTTAACTAGATTATTTAAATATGTAAGCAAAGCAATGTAAAACATTTCCCTATAATCCAAAAATGAGAGAAAGGTTGTGTCATCTGAGGACTCGCTAATCACCAAGTTCCAGATCAGAGCGACCAGAACACACACACACACACACACACCCACACACAAAAGTGTTAAAAATCTCCACTTGGTGCAATTCAGACGTTTTTTTTTTAACAGGAAATGAGTCTCAAAATGAATAGATCATGACTGTCTTACATTTTTACTCCAATGATAACTGTTTAAGGACATTAGGGAGAACTCAACACCATTTTTAAACAAACAATCAACCACCTTGGTTTGTGTTTAAACCAAAAGGTTGATTGTGAGTCTCTCAGACTCATTACTGCATCATTTCGTCTTTGAGCAGAACTGTGACCTCTAGATAATAATAAATGAGAAGATGCAATAGTTTAAAGGTGGGAGAGTTGAAAAAAAAAAGCTATTATGTTTGTTTAGAGCTTTTTAATTTAATTTTTCAATATAAAAAAAGTTCAAATGTCAATTAATAGTTCCTAACAAATAAATTCGTTTTATTTGTAAATTTTCATCTAAAAACTAAAGTAAACTCAGTTTAAGGCTATTTACTCATAATTGAAATAAAATAGTGATCAACAACACATTCAGAGTGCATTTATGTCAAATGTATGCTTGTTTAGGCAGCTAATTTTGATTATGAACATCCTCAATATTCTCACATTAACCTTCTTAATGTGAAATCAAAGCTAAAGGCTTTGCAACAACACAGAAAATGTGACTTTTTAATAAACAGGACCGATTTAGGACTACAGATATGAAAGAAAGGGTTGTGTGGCTATTAATGGAAAAAAGATTTTCATGAATTAAAAAAAACAAACAAAAAGAAACAACAACAACGTGAATCTTAAGTTCAGGAGCTTTTTGCTTCATTTTCATTGGCTGAGTTTAATTTAAGATAGACCATGACACGGTAGATGGTCTATCTACCATAATTTAAAATAGACCATCATCACAAAAACCTCTCCAATTAGTTACGAAATCTTTCAAAGCCATAAAAACGAATGACTTAAATCAAACAAATTGATAATTCCTTATCTTTGACAACCAGAGGATTGAGGAAAAGTGTAATTCAGCAAAACTTTCATTTCGATTAGGAGTTTTGATGAAAACGGAGCTGAATTATATTTATTTAAGAAATGTGATCATAAAAATTACTTTAAATATTATCATTCATGTACAAATCCATTCATGATAACAGGCTTTGTGTTCTTATTTCTACTATCTTGTGTTATCATATAGTTATCTATAAACAACATGGGAACACAGTCCTAACACAAGAATAAGAGCGAGTGTATTATGTCTAACCAAAGCTAATGTTAGCACTTGTTAGCAGTATATACGTACCAGTAAATAACCAGGCCACACGAAAAACAGATTAAAGCTGGAATAACGAGAATAACAAGTATTTTTACAATATCAACTATTTATTTTTGTTTTGAGTAAACTAAACTCTGAGTATTTTAAAGATATGAAATTACAAAGAACACACCTAGAATTACACAAACGATTAAAAGGCAGATCCAGGAAGTAGTCCAATCCCGTGTTTATTTTATCGCTAGCTAGCTTTTAAGCTGTGAAAAATGATTCCCTTTTATGTCGAAAGCTAAACCCGAATCAGAAAGATAAAAACATGTATCAACCAAACAATGATAACTCACAAAAGGAAGCTCATGGTTCCTCGAGATCAGGAAAAGGGTGATATTTAAAATCAGGCTGAGAGGATGGACACCAAAGGGACCAAACTCTTTAATCTCACTCTCTTCTTGGCTTCTCTGGCTCTTTCTCTCGGTACCGAAGAAATTCTCAAATAAATATTAGTGTAGACTGAGAAGCAGCGGGCTAGAATGATAGAAAGCAGCTTTGTCTGGCAGACACCCCGATATGCCACTGCTTCTCTGGACACGGAGAGAGAAGCAGTAGATGTGACTTCTTCATCAGACACTTTAAGCAGACCAAACGTATTACTGTTGCATGCTGCCATCTAGCGGGACAAAATAAAGGTACACGTTTGGAATTCTTTTCTGAATGTAAAGTGTATTTTTATTTCATTTTAACAGGATATGATTACAGTAGATATTTTAAAGAATTTCTCCTTTTACAGTAGATATTTTAAAGAATCCCCCCTTTTTATAGGAGAAAGAAAGAAAGAAAGAAAGAAAGAAAGAAAGAAAGAAAGAAAGAAAGAAAGAAAGAAAGAAAGAAAGAAAGA
>JAUZNJ010045083.1:0-32522 GCA_034780135.1 Jordanella pulchra | reverse complement strand
TATAATATAACTGCAGCTTTTCAAATTAAGGAAAATTACTTTCTTTTTAGGTTTTTCGTTTTTTTAGACCTAATACTGAATTTCTCACCACAGTATTTCTTGTTTTTTTTTTGTTTTTTGTTTTGTTTCATTTTGGTTTATGTGCTTAACCAACACAAAGCAGAACAGTGTAGGGTTGCTGTCGTCCTAGAAAGGGATTCTTTGCCTCAGTTTCAAGTCTTTAAATACATTTAAAACATGTTAGAGTCCAGTCATTGAGGGTTGCTGTCCTGCAACTTTTAGATGCGCGTCTGCTTTAATGAATAATTCCTTCCTTTGCTTGATTTTGACTACAACTGAGGACCTTGGAGATGTCTAAAAGGTGGAGGATAGTGAGGACCTGAGTTTCAAATGTCTGCTCTAAAATATTTTCCTCCATAGATTTTCTGCTATTTATCCTAATCCAGCCCCACAGCATAATTCTGCCACCACCATGTTTAATTGAAGGTGTAATTTGTTCAGTTCTTTATTTAATTAAGTGCTATTTAAAAAACAGTTTTTGATTAGGCTCTAACTTCATAATAATTTCAAAAAATGTGCCAAAACTCAGGCTGTTTAAATTTGCTTCATGGCTAATGGCGTCTCACAGCCTTTGTCAGTAATGTTTATCTTCTCTATAAAGTATTGTGCTGTGTGAGAGTGAGCCTGATGCACCAGCTGTGTGTTAATCCAAATGGAAAAATGCTTTTCAAACCATGTCGTTATGGTCATTCTATCAGTTCACATGTTTGAGAACAACTATTGCGTCAATGAATACGTTTTACTTGAGGTCCTTGTTTAGTCAGATAGTGTTTTCTGAGCTACTATGTAAAGCCTAGAATGTGGAGAATTCAGTTTCACCTGAACGCAGTTTCAAGTGCAGCTTTAAAGCATCCCCACATCCACAGAAATGTTTTTATATCATGCAAATGTTGCCTGAATGTTCTGTGATTTTATTTTTTGTTTGGTTTCTGGTTTTCTTTGTGGAATCAACCAAGTTTTGTTTTCCCTGCAGGAACCGGTGCAGGAATGGGGGGAGGAAGAGGAGAACGGGGCCATTTTTGGCGTCACCCTGCGACGGGAGCCTGCCCCATCGGGCTCGGACTCTCCTGATCTCCCGCTGGCCTTTGGCTGCGTCCAGTACCACACTGTGAAGGTTCGCAGGCTGAAGGCCGCCACCTTGGAGCGGCTGGTCTCCCACCTGTTGGACACGGAACGCCGGGAGCCCGACTTCATCCATGTGTTCCTCTCCACATACAGGGCCTTCACTTCTGCTAGCACCTTCATCGAACTGCTGTTTCAGAGGTGGGTTTGTGTGCTTTTACCGAGTCTGGGACGAGTGTTAACAGAAATCCTGAGGGCCCAGTCAGCTGTTCTCTTTGCCACCTTATGAGCTCATTGTTGTCTCTGGGTTTAGAATGATCTGTTTAACACAAAACATGCAGTCTGTAGGAGGAAATCTATACGTCCGCGTGTCCTTCTGTCATATTTCCGCCACTGTCCTCCCTTACCGTCTTGCTTTCCTTGTGGTCCTTCAAGTCTTCATAATTATATTCGTTGATTTACATTATTCTTTACAATTTCTTTGAATTTAAAAGAGCTCTCTATTTTAGTACCAGCTGTTATTTAAAGCTGCAGCGCAGATATGCACGCTCTCATGTTTGCTTTTAAACTTCTCTGACACTGATTTATTTTTCCAGCATGTCCTACTTTTCAGGAAGGCCGTCACTGGCATCAAATGTAAGCTCAGCATATGCGTCAGAAGGGTTTTACGACGGCCCAGATGCGGCAGTCAGTTTTCATCACAGATGGCAGTTTCACAGCTTCCTCACTTCTCATCAGCTGTTCTCAGAACAGATCTTTGACGACGAGGGGCTGGTTTCTATGGCAGCTATTATTGTCATAGCTAAACAAAGCCGCCCTGAGCTTTGTTGCATAGGCCTGCTTGGCGACTACACCCTCCACGCCCAGCAGTGTACCTGGTTTGATTTCACCCAGGAATTACCTGCAGGGATATTTTAGAAAGAATGCTTCAGGCTTGGATACGGCACGTTCTGAAGCCTCTCAGAAAGGGGCCTGACCTTTGCTGCCTGGGCCTCAGACAGCTGCTGTGTTAATTAGAGCGCTGATGTATTTTATTTTCCGTCAAACAGACGCCCTCATGGGGAGCTGTGTTGGTGGCGGCAGGTTTCCTGCAAGCATCAGTGGTAGAGGTCAGGGCAAAAACTGGAAACGGTGTTATCCCAACAGCATTTTATGCAGGATGTTCCATTTCTATCGCTGTCATTTATTATACAACCGTCCTGCTGTGTTTAGCCATTGAAAAGGTGACATCGATTCCTCACAGGTACAAATGTTTGGATTCTGGATTCAGATGAAACAGTGAATCCATGTCACAAAAAATAACTTTGTCCAGATTTCTTTTGACCTGATAACTGTATGAATTTAGTTTTAAAAAGCTAGTTTTCCTTCAAATTCAATTCAAAAATACTTTATTTATCCCAAAGGGAAATGAAATGCTGTAGTAACTTATATTATTTTAGTTTTCATAATAAAGAGCAAGGACTCATCATAATGTGTTTGAATTTGGGTGCAGTGGTTTTCACTTTCAGGTGCACAGATGTTGAGCTGTCCTCAATGATCACTTGGCTTTTATTAGAGACTTCTAGCATTTTGTTTTGTTTGTTTTCAACTCAGGGATGTAGGGCTGCAAAAAATGATCATTTTGCAAATCGATTCATTTTTTGATCAATCGATTAATCATCAGATAGCAACATTCAGTTTATACATAATATAACAAAGGGAAACTAATACTTTTCAGCTTATAGAGTTATGGGTATATTGACGGACTAAGAGATAATTTTTTTTTATCTTGCAAAATGTTTATATATTGTTTTATAAGTTTGATTTTCTAAGTTGTTTTCTTTGTCACCTAAAGTTTTAGAGTCTCTATACTCCAGTTAACAATTAATGGATTAATATATTGATTGACGATTATTTCAATAATTGATTATTCACAATTAATCCGATTAGTTGTTTCAGCCCTAGAGGGATGATTCCAAGCAGAAATCTGCACTGGTTTTTTATATTTCTATAAATCTATAACAATATTATAGATATATGATGCATTTAAAAATCTGATAGGAAATTCAGCCAATTCTCAACGGTTGTGCCATTTTGGTTAGGAGAGCTCCAGTATTCATAAGCTTATTGATCTCTCCCAGGGTGCGCATTGCTCCATTTTTGTTGCTAGTTGTAGATAAATTTAAGACCATATTAATGCCATAAACATCAGGATCTTGTTGTAAAACTGCAACCCAGTTCCTGTAAAGCAGACACAACACCGCCCTTCTTTTGTTTTACTACATGCGTGATTTATCATGGGGTAGGTAATCCCAGAGGAAGGCGGGCGTGTCTCTCTTTACTCTCTGTACCAAGGCCGCTGTCTGAGTGTGAGAGGAGAAGTGTTGCAGGACATTTCCACGGGATGAGCAGTCGGGACGTTCAGCTGTAGGGGTGTCCGTTCTTTACAGGATGATTTCTGTCACCACTTAGCTGCTATGTTGTGGTTGTTTTTCCCCGAAAACCCAATAATGTTTTGATTTACAGTTCAGCTGATAAGTAATACTGTTTCCCATTTCCTTCAGAGATGAATCACTCTCCAACCTGGATAATGCCGTCAGCCTGCACAGGTGAGATGGGTACCAGTCGTGGTTGAAGTTCATGCTTTGCACATCTGCACAACAAGCAGTTCTGATCATTTTCTCAGCTTTACACGTCAACTAACTTTCCTCTGCTGCTCTGTAGTCCTGCGCTCCCAGTGGTCCGCCTCTGGCTGGAGGAACACAGCAGCGACTTCCAGGAGCCTCCTCAGTACCCGGCCCTCCGGCTCCTCTGTTCTCACCTGCGTCGTCGCCTTTGCTTCAGGCGTTTGTTTCAGACTGCTGAAGCTTTGCTCAAAAGACTCCAGGCACAAGGTACAGGAGGAGGGACTGACAGCGGGCAGTTTGGAAACGATTAGAGTCTTCTTCAGTTTGAATGTTTGCCGTTTGTAGGAGTAAACGTTTCTGGTAAACTGGTCAGTTTTCACTTTATTTAGAGTGTTAAAAAATGATGAAATTGCATCATGCAGCTGTGAAGCTCAGTGTTTGGAAAAAAGATTTAAATGGAAACGTTTTTGGAAGATTTCAAACATTAATATGTTGCTCTTATGGTAAGAAGTGGTTGCAGTGCATCTGTTACTTAAAGTCTATTTGTCTAATTCTTTATTTTGTCACTTACAGCAACAATAGTTGTATTTTACTGCAGTTTGTCCTAATATTAGATTTGTAAGGTTGTTTTCCTGCTTCAAGGTTTATCTCACCCTCTGTCGCTCAGGTTACTTTCAGGATAGACTTTAATAAACTTCCTCTTATCTTTCCATCATCTCTAAATCCCTTTTTCACTACTGCTAAATAGAGGTCCCACAGCATGATTCTGTCACCACCAGGTTTCACCTTGGTGAGGGATGGTTAGCAGGGTGTGCGGCGCAACCTTTCTTCACACAAACAGGTTTTCATGTCGACCAAATTCAGTCTAATCTGGTTTAAGGCTTCCCTATATGGCCTTTGTGAAACTTTTTAAAAGGATTATTTTTATTTATGGCTAATAGAGTGAAAGGGAACTAAATACAAATGCATTATTCATAAAAAAGCTTAACATTTCTTTCACTTTAGTTTCATTTCTGTCTTTGTTTTTATCTATAACCCAAATTTCTAATAAATAAAGTTTAGTTTAATGGTGACAAAATGTGATAAAGATGAAATGGGAGGAATAACCATCTACTAAGTGTTGAATTCTCATATTATTCATCTTGTGTTTTTGACAGATTCCAGCCGCTCCGTGTCTGAACACCAAAGGGAATCGCTGCAGTGCAGCAGTCGGAGTGATGAAGAATCTGCTTCTAAACAAGACAAACTCAACTTTATGGACTTCCCTGCTAGAGAAGTGGCAGAGCAGCTCACCAGGCTGGATGCTGTGGGTTACGTTTGGACAAGTCCTCAACCTTTAGTGGACTTTAAATGTTTGATTCATCTCTTTATAGCTTTTCTTGTTTACCCATCTGTCCTTCAGGAGCTGTTTGTGAAAGTGGTGCCCTTCCACTGCCTGGGCTGCATCTGGTCCCAGCGGGACAAGAAGGAAAACCGGAATCTGGCGCCGACGGTCCGAGCCACCATCTCCCAGTTTAACGCCGTCACCAACTGTGTCATCACTTCCCTCCTCTGCCCGTCTTCACCAAACCCATCACTTTCCTCCTCCTTGTCGTCCCCATCTTCAACCTCTGCCTTCCTGTACCCGTCTTCGGCCCCTGGGTCCCCTCACTGCTCTCGATTTAGCCCGGTTCACAGGGCGCGCATCATCGAGTGGTGGATCGCCGTCGCACAGGTCTGCGTCCAAACAAATCACCTCCATTAAAATGATTTTGTTTTTCTTATCCTGACCTGCAGGCTGAACTGTGTGTGTCCACAGGAATGCAGACAGTTAAAGAACTTCTCCTCTTTGAAAGCCATCCTGTCTGCTCTACAGTCCAACGCTGTGTATCGACTCAAAAAGACCTGGGCTGCTGTCAGCAGGTGGGCCGACACTCTCAGAAAGTTTAGGATCATGACTCCTAAAGTTTAAATTCGGAAAATAATCCACCAATAAAAAAAAAAAAAAAACATCTGAATTGAATATTTCTTTCAGGGAAAGTATGACCATCTTTGATCACCTGTGTGAGACGTTTCCTGATGAGAACTGTGTCCTCACCAACAGAGAGATTCTAGTCGAGGTAAATATTTATCTTCTGCATTAATGTTACATACTTACAACACTGAAGCAGTACATTTAAAATTGATGCGATAATAAAAAAGCTTACGTATTGTTTAGATTAAGCTATTTTGCCTTTATGTTGGTGTGAGGGAGAAAAAGAGCAGAGCTGTTTTCTGAATTTATTGAACAGTCGATGATGGTAAACTCTGTAAAGTCAAACTGTAATAACCCTGCAAGAACATCCCTTATGAAGTAAAAGTGCTTGTGTTTGCAACTAATGAGAGCAGAAAGTCCCAATGACTGACTGCATAAAGGGAAATGGGGCCTTATGAAGATGGTAGTTTTTCGTCACACCACAGCTGATTGTTTTTTTTTTATGCTGACTCTTTAGTTGAGTTTTTCATTTTTCTGCCCTATTCCTCTGAATCGGGGCAAAAACAAATAGCTAATTTCTCATAATTATAAAAGGTAGAGATGCACTGGTTACAAGGATGTCGCCAATTTCTTAACTCTGGGTTTTTATGAAATATTAGTCTGTCTTATTAAGATTTTTGGCTGATACTGTTTTTTTTTTTTTTAAGAATCAAAACATATGAAAATCAAAATATAACAAATTGAAAAGATTTAACTGTAGCCTTCTCAGTGCAAGAAAAATCATTTTATTTCTCAAGACGAATTATATTAATGTCTGAGAGTTTTCACCAGAAAACAGGGTTTCAGAGTTGACATTTCGACTGCCTGGATCATCTTGTATTTTCATTATGCTAGTAAACATAGCATTTGAAAGGGTGCGGTTTCTGTGTGTATTCTCATGGAAATGTGGATCTTTATCTTAGTTTTTTCAAAAGGAAGCAATATTTCAAGAAGACGACACAGAGCAGCTATGCTCCAAATACCTTAGCCTTCCTGTTATCTGTTGAAACTGTTACTCTCTCTCTTTTTTTGCAGCCTGATAGCTTCAGAAATGTTGCCATGTGTGGTAGAAAAGTCTTTCCTTTTAAATAACTTCCTACACCTGTGAGCTGATATTTAATCCTCCCAGTAGCTTCTTTTTCATCAGAAGTGCGCACAAAACGTTGTCGATATTCTGCCTAGAATTTCATTTTTTCCATTGCTCTGCTTTTATAAAGTAATAAATGCATTTATAATTACACATGAATAATTTTGTTTATGATGCACTTCATGAAAAGCATTCAGGGTCGTCATCCGTCTGCTCGTTTCCGTCGTCGTCTTGTTTGCCGTTAGTAACATCTGGTTGTTATGCGACTCTTGTAGTGTGAAAAAAGTGCTTCCAATGCTGTTTAGAAAAATATGGCAATTCTGTTAAGTAACCATTAATTCAATGATCACTAGAAACTCAGCTACTGATACTGAAAATATCCAGCTTTGCATTTCATTTTCTCAGTTACGACATCGGCACTAAAGAGTGTTGTCATGATCTGCTCTCGGATGAGGCTGAAATGTGTCTGATTCAGGTCACCAGTAGTTTGTTTTTGCTTATATAAACGCTAACGCTGCAAAGATACTGCCACAGCTTCTCAGCTTCACTGTTTTGCGCCTTCAGAATAGGAGCTCATTTGTTTTAATTGTGAAATATTTATTTCAGGCAGTATAAAGTCCACACTATGTAGTATTTGTATGAGTCTTTCCTTCAGTCCCATTTCACTCTGAAAGTAGACTTTGAAGATAAAATAAATATTTACTCCCATTGTTGGAAAAAGTGCAAACACAATGCTGTGTTTATTTTTATAAAAGTCATTGTTCTTTTGCAGCTCTGTTTCTCTCAGGGCAGCTTCTTGTCAACCAGGCCTTTTACTTGAGTTTCAAACAGCTCCTCGCTGTAAAGGTTTTAAGAACAACTGTTATTTTCTTCTTCTTCTTTTATTTTTATTCAATTCCTTTTATATATTTTCATCTTTTATTTCAGACCTGTTTAGGTTTTATGTTGGAACACTTTGCAGTTGCATTCCTCTAGTGATGAGTGTTTCTTTATTAATAGGTTTCTCATTTTGTCTTTTTATACAATATTTTGAATTCTTTTCGCGATCAAAAATTGGCTACATTTTTTTCTAACAACTTCAAGGTATTTATTTATAACAAAGAAATAACCTTGTGATCCAGCAGAGTTGGATGAAGGAATGGTGTTAAAGGCAAAAGAAACTTCTAGTAGAACCAGTCCCGGCTGGTCTGGGCGAGAGGAGAGCAACAAAACAGTATCAAGAAACGGCATTGTGTCAACAAGTGTGCAACAGGAAGGAATTGGGTGAAACTATTCTGGCTTGAAGAGTTTCATGCGCAACCTCAGTGCAAAGAAAAAGCCTTAGAATACAGAGCTGTTAAAGTAAATATTGTAGACCTCTTGTTGCATGCATGTATCTGTGTTTTCTTTATATGCACAACTTTGCATGGGTAAACAGACATTTCTGAGAATTTGCTGTTTTCTTCCACAGAACATGACCTTTATTTAATTTCCAGCTGGACAATGAAGCTCTTATTTTTTTAAGATGTTTCACGCCCCTCATCTAGATTTGCTGTTAGCAGCAGCTGATATAAATGTGTATTTAGTGACTCCACAGTCTGGTAGTCTGGTTTTTTTTATTATTATTAAATAAAACAAAACAAAAACTTAGAAAATGCCCTCTGCAACCACGCAGTGGACAAAGCTAAACTCTCACCCTTCCCACACGCACAGCTCGCTGCTCAGCCCTGCAGGAAAAAAAATTATATAACCTGTCCACTTGTTGTCGCCTCCTTTTAATGCCCGCAGTTTGTTTCACGAGTGCCGACACGAGTCTTGCCCTTTTTCTCTGCGAGGTGGTAGACACGTGAAAAGCAGCAGCACATAAAACTGTAAATAATGACTCAGAGTCCAGACTGAACAGTGAGAGGAAATCCAGCAATTTGTTCTGAAGTCATCTTTCGCTTCCCTAGTTTCAGTTTTGAGCACTAAGATAGAATAAATGTTTCTGCTGGTAGAGAAACGTGTAGCATACGTCTTTAATCCTCTCCCTAAATCATTACTTCCACTTCCCTTAAGCTTATTGGGTTATTTTAAGTTTCCTTCTCTTCTTTCTTGGCTGAAAAGAGGAACACTTTTAGAACCTGTTGTACAAAGCTTTTATGCAGAGGAGGATAAAATGAGTAGGAAGTGCCTCCCACATTTAATCTTGTACCTAGTGCAGGTTTTTCATTGTATTTAACACCATATTCTGTATTTCTTAAGTGAAAATGTCGCTTTTCCTTTCAGGCAATGGGTTGTAAACAGCTAATGTTTACATTTAGTTTAAAATCTGATTAGAAGAAGAAAAGCAAATCTCAGCCCAGAATATTTTAGTTTTTTTTTATGTGCATCTCACATATTGTGTTTTTTTTCCTCCTCAGAGCTTCAGCTGTGGTATCGTGCCGTACCTGGGAACTTACCTGACGGTCCTCACCATGTTGGACACGGCGCTGACTGACACTGTGGAGGTTGGTTCTTCATTTTTTTCCTCCTTCAGGATCCTTCTCATTCAGGGCTTCATCATCCTAGTTTAATCTTTTTTTTTTTCCATTATTTACAGGGCCGTCTGATCAACTTTGAGAAACGGAGGCGGGTACGTACTGCCACCTAGTGGCGCTCTATAAGAACAACCACGGTTCTGTTCCAGTTCTTGTGGGTCAGTTTCCTGCATGTTTTAGATTTAAATTTAGTTTGATTCAGCACACCTGTTGTAAATGAATGAATTGTTATTTACCAGACATTCTCAAAATGTTAACATACTGAGAAGATATTTGCTTCAGATGTGTTGGAACAGGTATTCATCTAAATGATGCAGGACAGCGCCCCCAGCAGGACAGAAATAGGACCCCACTACTTAAGAGCAACATGTACACAGAGTTCCTGCACAGAATGGAAATAACTGGAACTTAATGTAGCATTTTTTAGTATGATTTAATATGAAAAAAGAAATTGGAATCTACCCATGATTGTTGGTCCATCCATCACCTCATTATTTGTCTATTCATTCATTTCACTTTTATGTCCAACTGTCCAAACATAAGTCTGTTCCCTGGTCCACCTAACCGTCAGCACATACATATTTCCACTCATTCAGCTATATGTCCACCCATCATCAGTCCACCATTGTTCATGGTCATCCATTGGTTCAGCTCTCTTGTTCATCTGTATAATAATCCAGTCTGTCCATCCATGCCTTCCTCCTCCCTCTCACTCTGTATTTTTTATACAGGTACATAAAACCTGTCTGTTGTAGAAACATCTGTTGTAATTAACACAAACACTTTATTTATGCTGTTAATTGAAAAGATCCAGAGAATCTCCCAACTTTTATTCTGCAAATGTTTGGGGTTTTTGTTTTATAGAATATGTGTAGGAACCCTTTGTATATTATTTATTTATTTTTATCAGTGTTTTTACCTTCTTTTCTTATTTCCCATTAGGAGTACGAGATCCTCTCACAGATTAAACAGCTGCAGGGTTTCTGCTCCCATTACCGTCTCTCTGTGAACTCTTACATCACAGCCTGGCTCCAGGCTCAAACTCTGCTCACAGACCAGGAGAGGTAAACCCAACTAAATGAACCTGTTGAGATGAACGCTTTCACCAAACCCTGCCATTTACTCATATGATCACTAATATTTTTTGTATCATCTTATAGCTATGAGCTGTCTCGTGAACTGGAGCCTCCTGTTGACCCTTGCCCCAGTTCTCCCAGCTCCAGGAGCGGCCGTCTGCTGGCTAATAAGCTCGCCTCGTAAGTTTTATAGATCAGCTTTCAAAAGCGAGTTTAGCAATTAGTTGCCAACTTTTTTTTCTGAATTATGTATTTATTTGCATGTGCAGGTTGCGAACATCCCACTCTGATCAGATTAGTGTTTCATCCTCTGGTTCCAGTGGTTCAGACCTGGAGGACCTCTCTATTCCTCAGCCTTCCCCCTTCAGGCTCAAACTCAAGGTAGAAAAATGAGCTACCTGTCAGATTTTGTGATATTTGGAGTCAGATTATTCATAGAAATGTATGTTTTCCTCTCTCCCTTCCCCCAGTCTCTCCCAGGCTCTCTTCACAATGTGGCAGAGGATTTCTCCATGTCCTCCACATCCTCACCGAGCCTCTCTGGCTCATCCTGCAGCTCCTCGCACCCAGACCTCTCCTCCTCTTCTCTGACGCTAAGCCCTGATTCTTCGCAACCCACCTGTTCTCCTCAGGCTGCGCTGCCGCTCTACAACAAACAGATTGCAGACTCCTGCATCATCAGGGTCACGGTGGAATGTGTCAGCAATGGAAACATCTACAAGAGCATTCTGGTATGTGGTCTAAACTACTGGAGATCCACTGGAACAGTCGAGGGGTTTATACAGAGAGGAGAAGGAGCTGCTTACTTGGTGTTTCCTTTTGATAAAAAATATATATATATAATACTAAATGATGTTTTAAAAAAGCTGCCATTGCTTTTGTTTATTTTGTTATGGTTCTTAATTAGAAGCACTTCTGAAATGTTATTATTAAAATGATGGAATTACATTATTGAAAAAGTTTGTTTTTTTTCTATATGATTTGATATTAACCCATGTTTGCTGGGAAAAAAAAAACATTTTTTGGTACATTTTGCATTACAGGAATGACTCAATATTTATTAGGGATGTCCCAATCTGATATTAATATTGGTTATTTGTCCGATATTAGCCAAAAAAAAAAAAGAATATCAGATTTTATCAACCAGCATCTAACATCTCTGATATTTTCATGCTGATAAAAAACACTCTGCTTCTGTTAAATCTCTGTAGCTCATTGGTTCATTTTACACGGGTCAGTTGTTTTTGTACCATCTGTTTTTGACCTTTCTTCCCTGTTTTAGTAATATTACTTGATTAAGCCTTTTCTAGCATTATACAGTATAAAATAAGTAATAAAAGCTGGTATGATTCCTGCTAATATCATATCGGGTCAATATTGGTATCAGCTAATACTCATAGCAGCAATATTGATGTCGTACTGGAAGTGAAAAAGTTGACACCAGTATTATACATCATAAAATTAACTTTATGATTATTGTTTTGGAAATAATATTTTTTACTCTTTTGCATTTTTACCATTTTCATTTAAATAAGTTTTTACATCATTAAAAATTGCACTTTATTTTGCTATTTATTCTGTTGTAGTTACAAATTATCTATATTAACAATTAAGATTCTATAAGGATTTATTCAAATATAATGAATAATTGCTTAAAACATTCGCTTAAAAAAATCTGTTTTCTCTGCAGTTGACCAGCCAGGACCACACTCCACAGGTAATTCAGAGAGCTCTGGAGAAACACAACATGGAGGACTTCAGGAGCAGCGACTTTGGCCTCTACCAGCTACTTAACCACGGAAGAGGTGAATATCTGCACTTCACTGCCAGTCCAGTCAGTCTGAATATTTGAAAGTGACCCAGAGAATCTGCTTTGTTTTTTTTCTAATGTCAGTATGATAACATTTCTACCCTTCTACGCTAATCTACTTTTAGAATATTTTACCATAAACTGGACTGTTATTAAATCTCTGAAAACCTCAGACATTTTTTTTTTTTTTTATCTTACCTTCCATTTTTGCTGCCAAAATAAAAGATAGAATGCAGCCACCACAGACTGTGCAGAGCAGCACCTCATGGTAGTTTTGGTCTTCCTCAGAGCTTCAAATACCTGAAAACGCCAACGTATTCTACGCCATGTGCACCTCAGCCAACTACGACTTTGTCCTGCGGCAGCGCTGGAGGAGCCATGGGAGACAGTTCGGTTCCTTCTCCAGCCCTGGAGCCCGGCCCAGGGGCCGCCATATCAAATGAACACAAGCACAGGTTGAATAGTCGGCAGAAAGACTGCATCAAAAACCTCAGACTGAAGAATAACTTGGAGGTGTTCTCACTGAAAGAAGAGCTGCTCTGCAAAGGCAGTGATGACAGCAGAACGGCGCCCAGGTCTGAGTTTGACCCACTGGTGGAAACTAAGGGCTGAGGGATTTTCTCACCACTAAAAAAAGAAAAAGCAACGAGAGCTGCTGACATTCACTGACAGTTAAAGAACTAAAGCATGTTGGAGGACATTAAAACACTCTTTGGTTCCCATCCTGTTGTCTTCAACACAGAATCATTGTCCTTATAGTCACTTAAAAATATTCACATGTATTCATGTTTAAAAAATGTAATATTATATAAAAGCTAAATGTTATTTTAACAGCTTAAATTATTTAATGCACTTCAGTATTCACCTGCCTGGTGGAATAACCAGGAATGTTGGTATTTGAGCCTGTATCTTTATTCCTGGACTTACTTTTTTCAAGGACTAATGATTGTTAACAGGACCCTAACCACTGAGTGGAAAGACGGTTTTCATGCTGCAGGGAAGTATCTTCTCATTAATTGCTACTCTGTGCTTTTAAAAAGGTTTTCTACTAAACCGCAGTTATGAAGGATTTCTGGATTACATGATGGTGAGGTTGTATCAACTAAATGCTCAAGTCTGTTGTCAAACTTTGATTTAACTCGGTTCTCATTAGCTTAAAGTTTTTTTTTTCAGTTTATAAGGAAACAAAAATGTTTAAATGTACCGTTGTGGTTAAATGAAGGAACATCCGACAGATTTCAAGTGAATTTATACCCTTTAAACTGGACATTGTCTTGTTGTTATGCTGATTCAGTCACATAAGAGGCTAGCGGTCATTTGAAGGATGCAGTTTGACTGCTCTGAAGGACAGTAAGCTGAGAAATGTTTGCATCACTGGCTTCAATTTTAAAAGCTGCTGCAGTCTGAAGAAATTTCGGACGAATGTTTGAGAACTTGATAAGCTGAAACCTGCAGTGAAGAAGAAATCTCAAGAGGACTTCTGCTGTTTGTTCTTCCATCCGTCGTGCAGTATTATCGTTATGCATTAGACTTACAAATAATGTCACTTTATAAACATTTGTTTGTTTTTTTATTTTGTTTTTTTTAAGAGATGTTTTATTTTTGTTTAATCTAAGCACATAATGTATATATTTAGTATTGAATATTAACTAATAAAGCAAGACTACAACTTTACACTTTGCCTTTGGTTCCTTTGTTATTTAGTCTTCTTAAGTAGGAGTTTTCAATAGGTGGCCCTTTCTGCTTCTCGTTCATCTTCAGTTGACCCCATTCATGTTTCTTTTAGACCAGGTTCTGCTTCCGGCTAGTTCATCCCATAACGTTCAGTTACTCGGATACTTTTTTTTTTACATCCCTCTTTAGCCTTTTAAAAGATGACTGCATGTTTTGGGTCAAAACTGAACTAGGAAGTAATGTTGCTGAAGTTCAAGTTCACCATTTGACCATAAAGCCTCCTGCTGCAGGGGTTTGAGGTGATGGATTGTCATATGTTTAAAAAAAACCTCCACTTGCCTAAAAATCCTGCAGCTCCCGAACTGGTTTCAATTTACTCTTTTTTTTTTTTTTTTTATTTTCAAATGTTACCGTTTTTTTCTAAATTGAAATGAAAAGGCAGCATCTCATGTTTAAGGTAGGAATGTTGTATAAATGTAATAATGCTACAAAAATCCTTTCTAAAAGTGTCACAGCATAACCAGTTTTATTAGTAGCAATGGTCATTTTACTCTGTAAAATTTCACAAAACATAAAAAAAAGCCCTGTTTATCAGTAGCATTGGTTCAAGGCATCATGTCAGTGTGTTCTATAACAGATCTTCATCCAGCAACTAAAGCTGTATGTTTCTATCAACAAAATACCACTGATATGTCTGCATTTTGTAAAGGACCCAAAAAGACTATATCTAGCCTAGCTTTGAAAATTGTTTCTCTTTCTGATTACATTTTCAGATATCAGCACTAACATCGGTATCGGCTGATGTTAGTAATACTGAAACGCATTAATCCGATAAGTAAAACCATTAAACAGGATGAACAGCTGATGTTAATTTCCATCTATTTACAGTTTGTATCTCACAAAGGGAAGAGAAGCAGATTGGTCATGTGCTTTTTGTTTTCTTTTGTCATAGTGATGCAGTGCAGGATTTGGGGTCCTTAACTAAAGCAGAAAAGTAAAGTTAGCGTTGTGCTCGATTTTAGACAAATTTAGAATTTAGGCAAATATCAGTGATTGGCTCAAATGTTCTTATAAGCACTGCTTCTGAAGTTACCTGATTGATTCATTGCTAGTTTTTGTTTTTGAACCTTTCTAAATGATTCTTGTTGATGTTATGGCTCCAAGTATTTTCTGTGTCTTTAATAACTTATCAGAGCTCATCAGATGATCCAAAAAGGAATTATAAAAAGCTAAAAACAACACAGTTTGATGGTCCTCTGATGGTTTGTCACCGCGTAATGGTTTGGCTGCATCTTACCACTAGGTGGAGCTAGATACAACAGAGTCAACCATACTTTAATGGTTTGTTAGAGCTTCTTGTTCTTAGTATGAATAATTCCCTTTCTATTCTCTATATATTTTGTCAGAATGCGTATACATTTTTTTTTTATTTTAAAGGGGTCTATGTAACTTTAAAAGTACGCTGCATCATCTTTTTCTGTAGAGTCAGGTTCTGGAAAAGAAAAAGAAGGTCCAGATATAAAAAGATACAAAACACAAGGAACTGGGAAGCCTGTGGAGGGTTAAGTGCCTGATCCACGTGAAGCCCCAGCACACTGTGTGACGTGGGTGTGGCTGTGTGACCTGTCCAACTAGTTCAACTGTTAAAACTCTCCTTTCCATACCTGTCCAGTTTATCACTTCGCTGCATACAAAGTGTTATTGGTTCTTTTTCTATTTGTTTTTGTTTCTCTTTGTATTTACATTGTTTATCTATTTCAAATGTATAAAATAAGTTTGTTAAATATAAGCACAGGTAACCGATTGTAAATCCGTAAATAGTTTTAATGCTCTGATTTAATGATGTTTAAAAAAAGATAACAGAAACTCTACAACCAATAAGGGGTTGTTCCATTTCCATTTCCAACATTCTCCATTTGTAAAGATCGATTAGGGTTTTTTTCTTTGTGTTTTCCATCGCTGGCGTGAGTGACCTGTATAAAGTCATGTCACAGCATTTAAAACTTTAGTTAGATTTTTTTTAATCAAAAAGCTAAATCCCCTTCATGTTCATGACGCCAAATTGATCAAATGTACTGTTCATTTCTTTATCTGTTGTTAGAAAGATCCACCTTTCCAGATTTTTATTTTTCTCTCTTGTAAACCACTTTCAAACTTATTTGTAATTTCAGAAACTTTGATTTCTTTTCAAGCGTTATGTAACAAGTTTATGTATTTTTTTTGATATGCCTAGTTTTTGTTAAATAAAAATGTACTAAATAACTGACTATGAAAAGTATTAAAAGTTAAAAGGTATTTAAGTCTGTTTTTTTACTAGAGGGATCCAAACTGCCTGTTTGCCATCTTCTTGAGTAACGGGAAAACTCTGCAAGTGGCCACATGGTGGCGTCATTGGAGGAAAAAAAAAATTATATATGTTCAAGCTGATCTGGGTCATGGGCTTTGTAATTGTTTAATTACATTAGTATGAAATTGATGTAAATACATAAATAACCATGAGCTTAACTTTAGTGTAATTTAATAGGATTTTTTATTTAGGTTTCTTTCTAAACTGAAGACCAATTTTCTTTTTTATGCACCTTTGTCTATTGGGAGCTTTCCCTGAACACATCTTTTTATATTTTAGAGTATGATTAAAATACAACAGTGTAAACTAAATAAAAAACATAATAACAAATGCAAGCGCAGCAATAAAACCCCTTTAGGTTGAAGTTCCCAGAGAGAAGCGACTGGCTGCTTCCAAAGCCCAGAGTCACCAACTCCACCTTAATGTGTCAGAGTGTTGTACATGAGCTGCATCTAAACCTTTCTCAACAGGGATTTAAATCGTTGTTCATTTACAGATTACTGCTGGTGTGTTTTTCTTCATGTGATCATGTCTGCTATGTAATCACAGGTGATATAAGCAGGTCTGATCATGCTTGGACTTTTTATGCAGAAGCAAGGATGGAAAGGAGTTGCTCATGTAAACAATTAAGGCTGTCCACAAAGCCTCTTTTTCTGTGTGTGTGTGTGTGTGTGTGTGATCCCATGGGTGCATGTGCAGAACCATATATGGGGTACGGTGAACAGATGGGAGAAATGGCCGGGACTAATCTATAGAGGTTAATCCACTTAATAACCACCAAGAATGACAGCAGGTTATCTCACAGACAAACATGTTGTTTGTCAGGCTGCCAGAGCTGCAGGAATGACAACATCTTTCACATGAAACATGACTTTATCAGCTGTGTGTGCTCCACCACTTCACAATTTGATGCTGGACCCCCACAGACTTCATTGTGTTCAATACAAAGCGGTGCAAATCTAAAATTGAGGAAATTTGTTGATTGTTCTTTACATTTTCATAACTACGATTCTGAGAAGTGAGGCATGCATTTCTGTTTGCCTCCCTTTGTTCTGATTATTCAGACAAAAAGTGAAGTGAAGCCACTTTACTTCAGAAGTCACCTACAGTAAGTGCTAACTAAGTCTAACAAAATGCAGTTTCATTTCAGTATGAATCTGGCTCGTCTTTGAAGTCCTCGCTGGTTCGTTATTGAACATTAGTGAACAAGAGGAAAAATAAAGACCAAGAAACACAGCAGACAGATCAGGGATGAGGCTGTGGAGACGTTTAAAGCAGGGTTAGATTATACTAACACATCTCACAGAGCTGTTTAGTACGCAGCGGAACGGAAAGAGAAACCTACCAAGGGATGAACATCCACCTAAACCAAAGGAGACAAGCAGCCATGATGCCTATGGTGACTATAGAGGAGCTGCAGAGTTTAACAGCTCAGGTGGGAGATTGTAGCAACAAGAATACTATTAATTCAATTCAATTTATTTATATAGCGCCAGTTCAAAAAACATGTCTTCTCAAGGCCCTTTACAAAGACAATTCAATCAAATCACACAGTCAGATGAGTTTTATATCAAAGGAAAACCAGCTGATTGCATCGACTCGTTGATTCGACAGCAATCCCTCACACAAAGCATGTATGTAGCGACAGTGGGGAGGAAAAACTCCCTTTTAACAGGAAGAAACCTGTTAGATCTACAATCTACAAATTTTAACTTTATTGAAAAGTGTTGAGAGGACAGTTATTGCTGAAAGAAGACATATTTCAGGGTTTTAACAAGCCAATAAGAAGAAACAGCTGTCAACTGGGAGAAGGAGTTCTGGTTAGATCAGACACAACTAATTTTTTTTTCCAATGAAAACACAATATGTGATTTAATAACTAAGGTCACTGAGAAAGTTGAAAGTAGCAGCTGCCTAACTTAGATGTAAAAGGCTGACAGAAATTTCTCCAAAGATTTACAATAAAAATTCCCGGGCTTCTTTTTTTTTGTTCTGTAAAACCTTTAAAGAACAACGTATCATTGTCCTTCCACTCCATAGCCAACTTTGTTTTGGTCTGTCAAATTATCTCATAGCATCTTACAGCACAGATGCTATAAATACAAATTCAATCCTCAGTCAGATCTATTGCTTCAGTTGTAAAACTGTTTTGAACCGTACAAGCTCAAAAACTGTTTTTAGTCTTAGCTTAGGTGTACAAAACCACAGATTAGATGTAGCGTTGAGACCAAAATCTTTTAAACATATATCTAAAGGCTTTACAAGACGGTCTATTTTCTTTATATCTTGACTTTACTTTGTTAAAATATGAGGAATTAGACATGCTTGATATTTGATGGGATTTTCAGACAACATACAACCATCATAATGTGTATAAAATCATTGCTGAGCAGAAGAATTTTCTAAAAACAGATATGTTTAGATTTAATTATCGGAAACTGACTAAAAAATCTGAACGTAAGTCCTTAATAAGCATATTGAAATTCATTAACTAATGAAATTAAATAAAAAACAAACATTTCAACTAAAAGGAAATAGTTATGTTATTTGCCTATGAAGAAAAAAACAATTTATTATTATAAAATAAGGTAATATACATAAATTATCCACTCTAATAGTGCTAAGATGGTCCTTAGACATTAACAAACTATCAGGAAGCCAGATGGTGATAATTCTGTAATGCCTTGTGGTAAAGTGACAGCTCGGTGTTAAAGACCAGACAATATTATTTAAATAAACCAATCTACAGAAAAAACACAACCAAAGCCTTCGAAAAAGAAAATCAGAGATAAAAGAAATTTACCATTCTAATCAAAATCAAACAGGTAAGAAATATTTCAATTAAATTAAAAAAGAGGTCATGGCTAAAACCTTTCCATTGGAATGAATTTTAATAAAAAGCATTAAAATGCCATTTTTCATTGTTGTTTGTACTTGCTATCTCTGGTATCAGTATTAATATGAACATTTACTAATGCATCCATCATCTCTGCAGCTACCTTTGAATCCCTATGAATCTTTAGCTCTGGCTTCAGTGAAAACTAACATTCATACTGTATTCTAGCACTATTTGGGTCTTTTATTCTTTTTGAAATCAAATATTGTTTTGTGCTTTTTTCACACTGGAGATGCTAACTTGATTAGTCCCTGCAATTCCTTGAGCTACTGGTGTATAATAATAAAACCGTCATAGTAACTGTGTCAAAGTAAGTATGTCCCTTGATGCAGGCATGTTTAACATATAGCTTCCTCTCAGCCATTATTTTTAGGCCTGTCGTGTTTGTTGTAGATTTCATGCTTAGATTATGAAAAGGGAAACAACTGCAGAGCTAAACTGTGACTGATCAAGAACAAATTGTTACACTAGCTTAACTTGATGGACTTCTTCATGCAGACATGCCCTTTGTGCTATGTGGATAGTGAAGCCTTGGCAAGTGTAAAATATTCTCCATTTTCACTTTCTTTCAAAAGGTTCTTTGCAAAACACGTTTTGCAAAATGTTGAGTTGCAATATGCAACTCAACTCTGGAGGAACATGATGCTCCAAAAAAAAAAAAAAAAAAAAAAAAAAAAAAGAACTTTAACCAGTTTTGTTCTAATCTCTAAATCAGCTCACTTGAGCAATGTTTTATTAGCCTTTAAAAAAATCATTGCATTTCTACTTCTTTGATATCTACACAAAAAATATTATTAATAATAATAATACAGGAGGAATATAGAAGTTAATGCATCACCTTTAACTTTCCATTTTGAAACAAGGGGAAGAGCTAAACTAAAAGAAACTGGTTTTAAGCCTGTGTGTTCTTGATGTGATGCTCCTGAATCGCTTTTCATAATGGAAATAAAAGTAATGTCTGATATCTAAAATGCACAATATACGAAATTGGTGATTTTTTTTGTGTGAAGATCACTATGGCTTTATTTTCTATCAACCAGTTGTTGTAACCCTAAACACTTTATGTATCTTATCTTTGGTGTTTCACTCAGAACGTTGATTTATGACGGACCTGTTCTCACCAGCATTTCCTTTGTATTCATTAGTGCTGTTCTTTGTAAATAGCTGCTAATGTCACTGATACTAGCATTTAGGTATCAATTAAACTGCATTTTCGTCAACCTGCTCTGTTTTTTAAAGCCTGTTGTTGTTTTAAGATTGCAAAAATCTCCTATGGTCTTAGATATTCTTAAATTTAGCTTTAGCACCAACAAATCTCAATTTATCCTAAATAAGAATGCCAGGAGAGTTATGTACTTCATAAACCGACGGGGAATATAAAAGGCAGTAGTTTGAGCAAATATTAAAAGACAAATGATGTAACACTGAGCTATGTTGATCTGCACTTTCCATAATATTTTATAACTTAAATGTGGTTATTGCTGTAATCTTAAAAAAAAAAAACAAAAATCAACATTTGGCAATTTTCTTTCCTGTTCCTCCGAGAATAAAATACCAAGATGGTTTCAGAAATAATATGATAATTTTTCTGACTCTAGTAGAAGGCAGTTAGAATTATCACATGTGAGAATCTCACTTTAAAGTTATGCAGCCTTGCAGGGTTACATGTCGCCTGGCTAAACTTGTTCCAGGGAAAATCTTTCAGCAGTGATTCTTTGAAAGGTAATTCTATACAAGCAGAAAAATAACAGTGATTTCCCAATGGTGTAGTGCAAACCTGATATAGAATCAGAGGTCACTGTTTAAAGGTTAGGTTAGTATGAGATAAGATGAACCTTCAAGGAAAAGTATCTTGTAGCTTTTGCTTTATGAATTTTATTGCACACTTGCAGATCATAAAAAAAAACAATAAAAGCAAAGCAGTTTTTAATATAAAGCATTTACTTTGAATGAATCAGGTACTGTACTGCATTAAAAATGCAGGTCCTGAGCCTCCTTCCTGTGTTTAATAACCTTTATTGATCCAGGATGTTCCAATTGAAATACATATAGACCATTGGGGAAGCTTTAGATTTAATGCACTCGAACTCATGTGCTTTGGAAGTCATCAGTGTTGCTCTGGTGTGAGTCGATTTGTACTGTCCAACGCATGGCACAAATACAGATATTTTCTTATGGAAACAGGGAGGAGGAATTCATAACAGCTGAGTCAGAGCCGTTCTGTAGCTACGTGGGAAACTTGCAGTGCTTCCCACATAGCTGTTGCCTGAACTGAGTCAGAAGCTGGATTTTGTTGTGTAATTGGAAACAGTGTTAATAAGACATTTCAAGTAAACATGGTCTGAAAACAGCACGCATACACTACTGCAGTGCAGCTAGGACGCCAACTGAATTGCTCTTTGGGTTTCATCAGTAATTATAGTATTATGAATATTTGTATTCTTTTTTAGTTGGAGGAATCATTGTGCACATTGTGCTTAATAAAAACCAAAACATTTGGTTGGGCCATGAAAATCTTGGCAATACTAATACTACGTCCAGCTCTGGACTGTTTGTATTGTTTTTATAACTTGTTAATTATGACATTTTTTGCTGAACGGTATCTGTCATGCTAAGTAGTAGAAAAGAGTAAAAACAGCAATCAGTGGTAGTTTGTGATGCAGGAGAAGCCAACTGGATTGTATTTTCCACTGCAGCACACATTCCAATTCATAACCAGAAACAGATCCAGTTCTACTAGTAACAAATGATACACTGAGTTCATTGGAGGTTGTTTTGTCTCGATGTGGTCTGGTCACTTCTGGAGTTTTGTTGACATAAATTACCCGACACGAAAGGTGTTAGAAATACTTTCACTTTCTCACTACTTGCAGATAAGCTTGTTGGGATTATTTCTTAACAGTGAGTTGAAAAAGAAAAAAGAAAACTTTGAGGTCTTCTAGTTAGTGATACACATTATTTGGATGGAACAGGGTGTTTAATTGTTTTCAGATTCAGTTAAACCAGTTATTCTCAAACTAAAAGAGATTGGGATTCTTAAAAGCTGATTATCACAAAGCTCCTCTTGTTCAACACAATAAGACTGTATTTAATTTAATACTGGAATATGGACTGAAATGTAGGAAATTCAAGAAGAGGAGAGCGAATTAAGCAAAGCTGTAGTCAATTATTTAGAAAGTACATACCAATTAAACTTTTCTTTTCTATTTTTTTATTTTTTTGGTAGCTGTGCTTTAGAAATTTCCATTTTGGTTCATTCAAATGTTTGTCTAAGGTCTGCAATTCTACAATGGACAGCATGCGACATAAGCAAATTTCTTTTTGTAATACTAAGGTGAAATAAAGGTAGTATTACATTATGTGCCTTACAGCTAGCTTTGCTTCTTAGTGGGTAAATTAAAGTCTAAATGCCTCGGGTTATTGTTTAGAGGAGATACATGAATCTATTCCAGTTCAAAATCAGCTGTGAACTCTGGATTACAGTCCTCTAATTGATAAAGAAACAAGGGGATTTTGCTATTTATGTTGGTGGATCATGTAAATAAGGTTTCAAAATACAAAAATGTAGAATGTAGGAGCAAGAAATAGCAACAAAAAACAGGGACATTTTTAAATACTAACTTCAGTTTTTTTTTTTTTTTATTTATATAAAAGAGATTTTGTTTCAGCAAACACAACAAACTCAGTCCAACCATTTAGATGGAGTTAAAGTGAATTACAACCAACTGGGGCTTAAAAATCAGAGCAAACAAGCACAACAAAGACAGATATAAACTGATCTGGGAGCACTTTGTATGTAATAGAGAGTTCATGATAGCAGCTCTTTTAATGCCTTCATCTGAGGCTTTTGTAAATCTATGGGACAAACAGAAAAGTTGCAGCATTAATTTTTGTGATCAAGAGTCGTGGACACGCTGTGAAGGAATTACTGTCGGTCTCTGTCAACAAATTTAGAAAATTTCTACATTGCTAGCCCCATTCAAAGTGCAAACTGGCTCATAACTGCCTCTGTAGACTGTTGCCTTCAACTCCTTGAGACCTTTGATTCCTCATACAGCGGAGCCTGGTCCCTGTGGTTAACAGAGAATGGACCGTCAGATTACCTCCTCTGAGACTGTAGGTGGTGCTCTTCCCATATAAAGAAAAGGTCAACGCTGCAAAAAAAAATCTGCTACTTGCGATAAGATAAAAATGATTAAATGTGATCAAATTTTCTTGAATTGAAGCAAAACAAATCTGCCAGTGGGGTAAAAACAAATGCTGGACTAGAACCTTTTAAAACTGCTCAAAAAAAATTTTTTTTTTAAACTGAGAAGTTGTTTTAGTTGTCTTACAACAAAATACAGAACTCCTACACGTAGTCTGAAATTTCACACAAACATTGTCATTTCCTGAAACCAGAAAGTTCAATAAGCCTTTCTTTCTGCAAAACCTGCCTGTTAAGTGTTTTCTTATTAGACAAAAATGGCATTCAAAAAAAGCAAAAAAAAAAAAAAAATACACGTTTTCCTAGTGTTCAGATGTGTTATTAAAGTAAAGGATTATATCTGATAAGCTCAGAAATGATCCTTTCTGATTTTTTTGCAGAACTGTGCAAAAAACCTAATAATGAATGAATATCAATGGATCTGGTTAATATGAATCAGGTGAGTGTAAATTATTTTAGAAAATGCTTTTACAAAATAATTCATAATAATGATTGCATTATTCCAAAAGTTTAAAAAAAAAGTCCAAGGTGCAGCAGAAGTTTATTACTATCGGTAGCAACAACTTTAATGAAATCTATCCATACATGCACACCTGCAGTCGACTCATTTTACCGCAAGGGCACAAGTTATGGCGAAGAGACTAAAGTGTGGTTCATCATTGCATAACATAGAGCTGATTCATCTCTCACACAAGCATTCACCAACACACATACAGTTATTCCTGGTGGCCTACTTTCATTTCTGAAGCACACAACTTCCTTGTGACCTATTTTAACACTGATATGAATGTGTTGGCACTGTGCATGTGTTTGTGTGTGTCTCTGACGTTGGAAGCCGTTCGCACGCGCATCTGTAGATTTGCACACTGACCTATTTTACAGCACTGTGTCGGACAGAGGGAGTGGGGGAGTCAGTGGGTTGCTACAGGCAACATAACTCTCCCTTGAATGTCAGCCAATCGGGGACTTGTTTTAAGTCACTCTGTGTTTTGTCTCCCTGATTTCCTGTAGGCCAGGTCCAAATCCGACCTTGTTGTCCTTAGGTGCAAATGTTTTTGTGTTACCGATAGGAAAATGTTTGGTTTCAACAGATATTGAGAGACCTACCGTCTTAGGGCTGGCTACACATGAGTAAAGTGGGTCAGAGTGAGACATAAAGACAGATGTTTACTCACATCGCTAAAGTCGTGTTACAGGAAATTCAAGTAAACTGGGAACACAAAGATCTTATCAAAGTATTCAACGAAAAAAATCTGAGGACAGCATGTTCTTTCATGAAACTAATGTTTGAAAAGTCTGAATATTTAGATAAGAGTTTTTCTCCAATGTGAAACCAGGTTTCTTTTACCTAAACTGAGATTACTTTACTTTTGATTAATAAAAGTTTACTTTTAATTCTTTCAAAGCATGTTTTTGTCTCCTATATAAAGTAAGACAGAAAATGTGCTCTACTCTCTTTGCAAGGACCTCAATGTTAAACGCAAACATCATAATGATTTTCCCTCTCCCCGTTTCCAGATTTTCAGGTCATTAAGCAGAGATTTTTAGCCAGTGACTGATGTTATCTGACGTCGGCTCACCACAGTTTAAACTGCACATCCTCTCTGCAGGCTAGTGACTGAGTGGACAGACATTTGCACAGCCTAACACGCACTCCTCAGCTTCGTCCTTCTTACCCCAACCCTGCCTCTCTCTGTGCTGCTGACCTACATACTGCAGCATCCCAGTTACATAACCAGTCACTGCTGTTGATCACCACAGGCAACACAAGGCCAACCTCTCCCCCCTTTTAGTCTTTAACTTTCACAAACACAGCACTACGTCCTAACTATCTTTAAAGGGAAATAAAGAATTTTTACAAAGCGAGTTTCTCTGCTGTTCTTGTCATCAATCACTGAAGACACCCAACAGACCAAGATCACCTTGACTGCAAAGCTGAGCCGACGGCTCAGTCACAGAGGGATTAGGGCCAAAGCAGATCTTACCATCTTAGAAATCCTAAAGTTTTATATGTTTGTTACATCTTCATCAATTTTCTATTAGATCGTTATCTTGGATTAATAGTTGGACTGTGTTAAAATAACTGGTTTGATTCAAACTCAGAGTTTACCTTATTGTTTGTCATAAAACTGGACTGCTCTTGGATCTCCTTATGCTTTCATTTAGTGCGATGGGATAAACATGAATCAAGTAGACATAATTAAACTAAAGTGAAGCAAACAGGGCTGCAGGGTGATGCAGCTGTTAGCAGAATAATGTAACCACTGTTAGTGGTCTTTGAGCAGGGAGTTTACATGCCCTCCCTGTGTTTAGGTTCCCTCCAGTTAGCTCATCTGTGAGTCTTAAAGCATGGATGTTTGATTTATTACCGGCCTCGGTGTCTCCTTGTTTTTTTTCTTCTCTGAGATGGACTGATGACCTGTCAGGGATGACCTGTGTTGACTACACTTTAACTGAACCGAAGTGCTTAAATTAAGAATGCAATTATATAATGAAATTATACCCTATCTAATCTAAGTTAAATGAAAATGAACTGAGCCAAATTGAGCTAAACTTAAATGAAGCATCTAACTGAATCCACACAATTACACTAAACTGATTTTAATTTAATTCAGCTAAAATATTTTTTATTTAATTTCACTGGAATGATATGTACTGAATAATTAAATATTTGAAGTTGTCTAAACTAATCCTTAAACTAAATTGAATAATACTTTACTGAACCAGACTGAACTGAATTTCACTGTTATCAAAATAAGTGATCAGAACAACAGTAAGCTGTATTTAATCGAATTAAACTGAATGTGGATATTTAATTCCTCACCAGCAACTTCTGGAGGCTGACGAGTGCCGGAATACAATTAATAAAAAAGTTATTAAATAATTATTTTAAAGTGTTATTAGTTTTTTAAAACTGGACATAAATACCTGTAATGGTGATCTGTCCAGAGTGTAACACGATTCTCACCCATAGACTGCTGGAGGCACCAGCCTCATCACCACCCTGACGGAGTAAGCAGGAGAAAATGGATGGATGGAAACAAATGTAGAATTTATACAAATATATAAAATTCATTATATGGCTCTCAGTTAAATTATTATTATTATTTTTTGTAAGAAATTATATTTCTTTCATGGTTTGATAAATTATGTGATGTTCCTGCGTTGAAGCACACCATGGATCGATGTAAATTGTCACATCAATCAAAGTCAAAGAGGCGGGACTAAAGCTGGAAGTTATGCAAGTTAGCCCCCCGCCCACCGACTATTGCCTGCTCATGTTCTCTCATTAACTTCATAAAGGCTCTAGTTCAGGGGTGTCAAACTGTTTCCAGAAAGGGCTGCTGGTTTTCTTTCCAACCAAGCAGTAGCACACCAGACTCCATTCATCTCATCAAGTGAGTCTAGTCTTAACCTGATGACTTAATGAGATGACTATAGTCTGATGTGCTACTGCTTGGTTAGAAAGAAAACCAGCAGCCCTTTCTGGAGCCAGTTTGACACCCCTGCTCTAGTTGCTCCCCCAATGTGCTGTAAATATAAAACAACACAGTGTAGAATTTTATTTACAACTTTTCTAGCTATTATATTGACTTTAGAGTAAACAAAACTAGCGAAGCAAGTAATTTTGTTCTTTTTCTCACTGAGAAGAAGCCAATCAGACTTCAAGGTTTCTATAGAATCAGCCTTTGTCCTACCTCCTTTTATTAATGGATGTGTGACAGTTTGAATAAATTCATGGTGTGCTTTAATGCAGTAACACAAAATAATTTATTAAAACATGACATATGTAGATTTTATTTATAAAATAAATAAAATTAATCCAAAAATGAAATAAAATAGGTTGTGACATGTTATTTATCTTTGCTCTGTGTTCCTTTAATTTCTTAGAATGCAGAAAATAAATGCATTCTTCCCTCTAGAAATTCTTACACTAGAAATTTATATTTTATTTAATCTAATCTTTAATTATCGTCTTTAATTTTTTTCCATGCACCATTCCTACACAAAGTTATCTTAGCTGAGAGGAAATAATCAGCCATTAATTGCCACTGAATTCGTCCCTGAAACAAGAGAAAGCTTCTTTCTCGGTGCTTTGCTGAAGTTTACTCTGTGGAGCGATGTGACGTAACCTTTTCTCCCCTGTTCCTTTCCCTCTCACTCTCTCTATACTTTGAATAACCCCTCTCATCTATATCATTGCTCTCCCCTCTCCTCCATCCTCTCCCATCTCTCTTCGCTGACCTACTTTTTCTCTCTCCTGGCCTATTTTCATGCGCCTCTGCACAACACAAGGCAGCTGGTAAAGCTCCAAAATTATGAAGAAGTAGGAGAATGATTGAAAAGGAAGCAAAAGAGAAGGAGAACATAGCAGGTAAAGGATTGTGTGGTCAAATCAAAGTGTTTTTTTTACCAGGACTGTCACCTTTCTGCAGCCGGCTGCAGGAGGCAGAGACCAGAAGTGAAGACACTAGAAAGTTTCATATTAGTGGTGGGAAGCATCAGATCCGTTTGTGGTTTTATCAATACCACACACCCTTCCCTCATCATTCTGAAAGTGAGAAACAAGACAATAGACGTACATTTGATTTACTCGTCAAAATTGCTCAACATATAACTATGAGGATGAAAACATGGTCTGAAGTTCCTGGGAGGGCTGCTGTTTTCAGATTCAAAAGGAAATGTGGTGGAATTTCACAATTGCAACACCTCAGCCTCTGCAAGGCTCTCCTTCCTGTTCATTTCTCTTACGTAACTTAATGCTCCTCTAATGCCAACCTGCTGTTCCCAGCAGCAATAGTTGCATTAAGACAGGCTGGGATGGGGCTGGCTCGCCTCCACTTGCTGATGCTTTTCTTCTCTAGAGGCTGCTGTTGTGTAACTTGGCCTGTAAGGCTCTGAGCTGAGGTATTGTGCAACTCTGGGCAACATAACAGAGTCGAAGTGCATAATTGGTTTTGTGTGGACCAACTTTTTAATGTAAGACAAATTTGAATACTGTTTGAGTATTTCCAAGTCAATCAACAACTGTAGCTCACAGACTACAATGTCACAGCGATGCCTTGCTAAAGTAATTATTCCTTGTAAACTTTTGCACATTTTATCAGCAACCGAAAACCTTGATTAAATTAAGGGGAATTTGATGTGACAGACCAAAGTAGAGTGGGGTTTAATTATTATGAAGAGAGAAAACATATTAAGGTTTCCTATTTTTTAAGCATAGGAGAAGAACTACAAGCCTTTGCACTGTACTTACTATCTTTGGAGAAAATCCAATAAAACCAGCTGTCTTTAAAAGACATAATTATGTTTACAACTTCCTTTTCCCAGCAGGTTGTTATGACATTATGACATTTGGTTCTCCATTATGAATCTAAGGTGGCTTCTGATTCAGTAATCAGTTAATCAATTCAAATCCACAATACTTAAACAGAAATCGTAAAGATTTTAAACAATCTGGACTTATTTCAGTAATTCGTTAATTTCCAAAAATAGGATATTAAATGTTTTATTTGGCATCAATCCAGGCCCAGTTTAAGACGATTGAGTATAGTTTTAACACACAAATGTAAAATGGCCTATATACCCAAGATATTTTATATAAGTATCTTTTAGCTATTGTTATCCCAAAAACTAAACAGTTGGAAAAATTGAGGTAGTAATGGAGGAAAGTGATTAAAGGTGATCTAAAGACAAAACAGCATAAACAGCTTTCAAGTTTTCAATATATTCAAACTTTTATCTTTTTAATGGTGGAAAATTTTACAACCTCTTGAGTTTTATTTTTACCTATGCAGACTTTAACAATGACAAAATCAAAGTCATGTTTATTTATAAAATGTTCAGCTATGTATCGAAAGCATCCTGCATGAAGGTGAGAATGATTAATCAGAAGGCAGCCTAAAGACCCACAGTAACTATGGAGGAACTGCACAGAGTCACAGCTCAGGTAGAAATCTGTCAACAGGACAGCTAAAAGTGGTCGCTTTTAAAAATATAGTTGTGGAAAGCAGGGAAAAAAGCAGTAGCTTAAGATATCGAATAATAATTACAACATTCCTGCAATAATAACTTTATCTTTCATTTGAGAAGGTTAATAAAATTATCTGCCAATGGAATTAATAGTTTGGTCTATAAAACAAGATCATCACACATATTGCACTTGAAATGAGATGATTGAGATCTTTTTTTTTATTTTCAAGTACAAAAATCTTAATCCATGGCAGATTCTAGCAAATCCTTTTCAACAGAACCATTCTCTCCAGGTGAGATCTCTCTTAAAAAAATATCGGTTTATTTTTAATAGTATCTATCCATATAAATAAACTATACATACATTTTAGTTAAATGTGTTTATTTCAAAAACATTTATCTTACCTTCTGTTCACATTTTGCAGTGTTCTTTTCAGGAGGTTGTCCTAGTTCATGAATGAAAGTAAATGCTGTGTAAGCCTAAAAGAAAACTTGTAAAATGCTGCTAAAGATTGAAGGGTGAGATAGATTCGCTATTCAGCAGGGCAACAGCCCTAAATATACGTCCAGAGCTACAATAAAACTGCAGGTCTTCTAAAAGGTTTGGATGTGTCCCTGGTTCCTTACACTGACTGAATCATTTCTTCATTGTGGTACGGTTTTTTTTTTTTAGTCCAGCTAATGGCCTGATTATGTGATTCAAGTGAGCTGAAGCTTATGCACCTCAATAAGTCTAAAGTTTTTCTCCCCTGGTTTAGAGCAGAAGTGTGTTTGAATGGTTCAAACTCCACACCTGAATCCAATTACATCAATACCTAAAAACTGCTCCATTAAAATGATTTGTTCTTGTTTTTGGACCACATCAAATCCACATGAAACAAGCTAATGTTTGAGTTGTAAAGACACTAAAAAACTTAAAGAATATCAATAACTTTGGAAAATACTTTTATCACTTAAATAGATTATTAACAGCTCATCCCACAGAAGAAAAATAGAATAACTTGAGAGACTTAAAGGAGAAGTAGTTTCCTGTCGACCTGTTCTTGATGTAATCTGTAAGCAGAAGTCAAAGGACAGAGACGTGTCTGATTATGTAACAGTCTGATCAATGCATGACTCGGGCTTAATGATCTTTGGGAAGTAAAAAGCAGAACTGCAGGGCTGCCATCAAACAAATGGAAAGGTAAGGACACATGAGGAGAGCACTTATCGAACAGCATGATTCAAACATCTGAAATGTGAGACCTGCAGTAAAAGAACAGAGCAGGCTTTGATGAATCATGTTTTGTAGCTGGAGGTCTGTGTACCCACAGGGGAAGGCGGTAGGAAGCTACGTCACTAAAGTTAAAGAATAATCACACCTACTAATGTCATGGTAACGGTATTTACTGCTAGATGAGGCAAAAGTCTGCAGAGTGGAACTTCTGCCAAAGAGCAAAATTTACTCAAAAAACATCAAAACTTGACCTGATTCAAGGTCTGAGGTATGTCCCAATCATTTCCCTTTTCCAGTGGTCAAATGTTTAATTTGTTTAATCAACTGATAATGACTCCTTTTCAGAGACCATCAGAGTGATAATGCACAGAGGGCGACGTTCATTCCCAAATGCAATCGGTATTTTATTTTATATGAAATGAAAATGTTGGACCACCAGCCAACACTCCCGTCTTTTCTTCTCCTTAGCTCAGAAACATCTCCCACTGCATTTTGTTCATGCGGATTTTTTTTTATTCAATGAATGTGTTTCGTATATTTTCTGAATTTATTCTCATGATCCAGAATCCAAACTACATTATTTACTTAGTAAATCTTCAACTGTTAATTTTCCTTTGAAGTCATTTTAAAGGTGAACCTTTTCCTTCCACTCAACTTTTAATGTATTTATTATCACGTTAACAGCTAGCTGGTTTAACAATGCAATTCTGTGCCTTATTTCCACTTGTTATCAGTGACAATCATAAGTGCTAATGCAGCACTGTTATATATGTAGACCATAACATAATGTTTGCTCAAATATATATATATTGTATACTTTATATTAGGTGTAATAATAAATAAATGTTTGCTATATATCATTTTGTGTGAAAACAATCACCAGAATATATATTAGTTCTGCTTGAAAGTGATTCCCAGACATGTATTCTATTGAGATGTGTGCATACTCATATGTTTGTGCGAACTGTGCATGTGCGTCAACTTTAATAAAGTACCCTTAAAGACAGACTCAAAAAGGTCCAAGAAAACACTCATCAATTTAACAACCTTTAATTTTTCAGTCCGTTTTCAAACTTTCACAACTGAAATTGAGCGTTTACTCTCCTAACCATTTGCATATCAACGTGAATTAGAACAATACATAATAACTTCCGGACAAGTAGTTTTTTTTTTTGTTTCCATTTTCAGGAAGCCTTTAGGTGAAAGACAAAGATTATACAATAACACAGAATACAAATCTTAACTGGGGCAAAGGGTAGCCATGGGTAAATACACAGCACAAGGAAGAGCTTAGAGCATAATAAAACAACTGACTGACAAAAATACACACATAATAATAGAATAAAAAAAAAAACATTGATAAAATATTAAGAAAAAATAATAAAGACAGCAGTATACAAGAGATAGAGACAACTTTACATTTATACATAGTGGCCAGAGGCAGGCACCAGGAAGTAAAACAGTTTAAATACTGTATCATCTACTGCAGCTACTATAGCTAAAACAAATCAGTGCAGAGTTGAGAGGGGTCTAAGACATTGGCCAACTTGGGAACGAGGAACAACACAATAAAGAGGCACCTTATCCAAAAGAGAGCAGCTTTGCTGGTTGTGACTGGAGAGATGTTTTCTATCGTGGATCTAAAGGATGAACAGCTAACAAGGCTTGTGCTTGTCAGGTTCTGGTAAAGGCCATGTGGAGCTGTGTTGCCTTAACTGATATGGACAAAACTGGTCAAAGAGCGCAGGTGATCTGTGGGTTTATCCCACCCTGTGTTCAAAATGTCCACTCATTCACTCATTCTTAATATTGACTTGTCATAAAAAAACAACTAATGATGCATCAATAAATCACTCAGTGATGGAAGTGAACTCATCAAAACTTTTTCTCTGGTTGTAAACACCAACTAAAAGGATGCTCTTTAATGTAGTTTGTTTTGAGTTTTAGAGGTTAGAGGTTGTGCTTTAATGCAAATAAAAATACATATTTTACCCCTCATATATATATATACATATAT
>JAUZNJ010045072.1:0-32523 GCA_034780135.1 Jordanella pulchra | reverse complement strand
CCTCTCTTATACCCCCTTTCCTGTCAGCCTACTGTCAGAAAAACGAGCCACTAGTGCCGTAAAAAGCTCAAAAAAAATGTTTCAATATTGCCTCACTTGAATTGTATGTGCAAGCTGGAAGACAAAGGGAGAGGGGGGAAAAAAACAGAAGATCGGAATTAAATCGGATTGCCACTCCTAGACAATCATTGCCCTACCAGGGGATTTGTTTTTCCCTCACTGCTGGAACAAACAGTTCTCCTCTAAACCAGAAGGTGGCAGCAATAACACATCATACTCATACCATACAGTATTTTAACCAAAGACTGACAACAAAGTTGCAGTAATTAATCATTCACAACAATATATGATTATGGTGGACTAATACAGAATAAATGCTATTTTAAGAATTAGTTTTTTTACATTTATGGGGAAAAGTTTGTCTTTGCAGTCATCTAGGATTCTTCTATGCAACTGAAGGTAAATAGCTGTTCAACCCATTTAATGTTATATAGAACTATAAATTAAAATATCTCCAATTTATAAATATGTTCATAGCTTTATTATCAAGGGCCTGAGAAAATCTGGTCTGTCTTTAGTGATTTATATGGAAAATACAGATTTTTTGCTTGTTCAGTCTCCTGTTGGTTTATTGTGATCAATATAGATTTTCTGGCCTACATTTAAAGCATCATGGTTTCTTTGGGAATGTACAACACAGAAAGAACATCCTTACAGCGATGTTGGTTTTCAACAGGCAACAGTTTAACTGAAGATGGACCATGCTACTTACAAGAAGACAGTGGAAGAAAATCAGTTTAAGAGTCTCATAAGGAGTTATAATTCCATGTTCATAATAGACAGTCAAATATGGTTTAACTTTTTGTTCCTCGACCAGGAATTTCAACCAAACAAATTAACTTCTTTAATGTATACATCTAGTAAAATTAAGGCTCCATTTAAAATGTCAGGGTTTTACTAGAACTTAAAGGTTTTGTACAGTTCAATGTATAGATCAACTGCAATAGATATAGTTTTTCAATATTAGTTCTGTACGTACTACTGCACAGCTATTTTATGTACATTAGAAAATGTGTGGCTCAATTTCAAGATTTAAAAATAGGAGAGTGATGAAAGTGTATGCTATGCTGTACTATAGGGTTATATATACTATAGGGTGTCTTTTTTTCCCAGTAGTTTTGGCAAAATTTTGTCTGGTAGCTTACAAAGGAAATTAAACTTTTGTGATGCAATGTCAGAAAGAAAACATTGTTTTTATTCACAATTTACTGTAAAAAGCTTTTTAACTATCAGTTAAAAACCACCTGACTGCGCATCATCTACACATTTATACCAGTCACACTTTTGCTTAAGTACAAGGAGCATAGGAAGACTGATAATCATCCAGCATCACCTTCCTATTTAGCACCATATAACCCAAGATGTAAAGAATTCTATGTTTTACTGCCGATTTAGTGCAACTAAATACCGTCTAAATGATCTTAATCTGCAACAAGAAAAGACAAAAGACTTGAATCTCACAAATAGGACTTTATTCCACCACCGACTGCAGCACTGGAGTCCCGCAGACCGGAAAACGTTCACACCTTTACTCCATCCAACACAAGAACAGACAGGGAGTTTACCAAATAAAAAAAAGAATTGGTCAGATTAAATCGTTTTTCATGTGGGACGTTTCCTCAGGCGTGTGATGAAGGGGCTGTGAGTCGACCATCTGATGGAACTAGGCAGAATCACAACTTGCATCGTTTACATTTATAAAACTCTGTATAAAGGAGAAGGGCAACACTGGTACATTCAGTCATCTGGTTGGTTTACTCCTTAGAGGCCATGTGAGCCATAAGGTCGCAGACCCGGTTGCTGTAGCCGTATTCATTGTCATACCTTAAAACAGAAGAAAAACAATTATTAGCATCGTTGGTAATAAACAGGCTGTTAGATGGGTGTTGATGGCGGCGCACCATGAAACAAGCTTGACAAAGTGGTCGTTGAGGGCAATGCCAGCACCAGCATCAAAGATGGAGGAGTGAGCGTCTCCGTTGAAGTCTGTAGAGACGACCTGCAGGAGAGCAAGGGGTACAAGGTGAACAAAGCTTCAGAGAAATTCTCATTTCATTTGAGGTTTTATTGGCTTTGGATGCAGTAGGTACATTTAACTCATTTTGATCTTTTGGGATTTATGGCTCACTAGCTTGTCAGATACAATTCTGCCATAAAATTACATCCAAATTCCAAATGAGCAATCAGCAAATTTCCTAATCTGCAGAAAAAATGTGGCTCAACACTAAAAAGGCAACCAGAACAAATATACTGGATGTGTGAACCCTAAGCTGGGACATAATGAAGGTAAATGCAATCGCAGAGTGCTGACCTGGTGCTCAGTGTATCCAAGGATACCCTTCATTGGACCCTCAGCTGCCGCTTTCACAACCTTCTTGATGTCATCGTACTTGGCCTGTAAAAGTACAAGAGTTTAACCTGAAGCTTTTAATCCACTTAAAGAAACCTCAACATATAGGAGTCTGGTGCTTTCATTTAATAGGAGGGTTTCTTCATTATAAAGATTGTAGCACCAATCATACAAATAAATATAGCAATTTGCAGCAACTTACTGGTTTCTCCAGACGGACTGTGAGATCAACCACTGACACATTGGGGGTGGGAACACGGAAGGCCATACCAGTCAGCTTGCTATAAAATGGCAAAGAGACCAAGACTGAGCCACTCCAGCAAACATAACCTCTGCATCCACATGCATACTAAATCAGTGAATTATTTTCTGGAGACCAACCCGTTGAGCTCTGGAATGACCTTGCCAACAGCCTTTGCTGCACCAGTGGAGGCAGGGATGATGTTCTGGCTGGCACCACGGCCATCCCTCCACAGTTTGCCAGAGGGGCCGTCCACAGTCTTCTGGGTGGCTGTGATGGCATGGACTGTGCTCTGATGTATTGAAAAAGGAGCGTTAAACCAGCCCAGTCAGCCAAAATACTTCAGAATAGAGTCAGATTCTCACCATCAGACCCTCAATGATGCCAAAGTTGTCGTTGATTACTTTAGCCAGGGGTGCCAGGCAGTTGGTTGTGCAGGAGGCATTGCTATGTAAAGAAAAAGAAGATTAAAATCCTTATTCACGTGGTGGGGTTTTTTTTTTTTTTTTTTTTTGGTTTTTTTTTCTCTCCCCAAAGTGCAATTCTTACCTGACAACCTGGAGGGATTTGTCATACTTCTCATGGTTGACACCCATAACAAACATTGGGGCATCAGCACTGGGAGCAGAAATGATTACCCTCTTGGCACCTCCCTTCAAGTGAGTCTAACAAGTTATGAGAAAAAAAATGTTTAATGTCAGTGCAAAAGTAATATAAACTCAGCTACTATTTGCCATCTAAACCCAGTTAATGATCATTGCTTTGAGTGCTTCATCTCTGGCAGAAGGCATCAACAGATATTCCAGTTTTGTATTCTCATTTATCAAGGAGCCTTTAAAGATTTATGGTTAACAGATTTATAGTAAATAAAGGCAACTGAAAATTAAGATGCAAACTTAAAAACAGGCTAAAATAATTTGTACCAATGGGAACAGTTTGCCAGTAATGATTACTATTAGAGCATAGGTGACAATTGGCCTCCTTTTGCAAATGAGAACTCTTCAAAGCTGCAATTTCCCTTATTCGTCTACTTTTGCTGTGACTTTAAAGAATAACATCCTCTTCTGAAAAGAATTTGACAAGCTGTAGATTTTAAAAAGTGTGTATGCACTCCTGTTTTAGAACATGAGTGAGGACCACTTTAGGTTGTTAATCTTTGGTGGGAAGACATTTTTACGAAGTGAAGACATTTTTGCAGGTCCTCACAAGCTACTTTTCTAACGCTTAGGGCTTAGGTGCGAATTGGGTTGGGGCTCAGTATGCACTGCTAATGGTTAGGGTTGTTGAAAGGGTTACGGGCATAGAAAAGGATGACAATAATTTCAAATAAATTATTTATAAATGATTTACTTTTCATATGCAAAGAGAATTTTGAGCCCATAATTCCATTGCAGTTGTTTGTGATAATTATTCAGCTCCAAACCCATTTCAATGTGCTACATCTCTGATTTAATTTCTTACTTCTTTTTACAGCTGCAGTTCCTTAAAGTCATTATATGAAAAGTCTTCAAATACAGGAATATTTTGAAAACAAAATAAATAAATTTTAACATGGATAGGGCTAATCCAAACGGTCTTTCAGTAGAAAGCAGAGTACACCCTGGAGGGGACTAAGATAAAGCATGCAGGACATTTGTTCCTGTAAACAGCTTTGTGGACCAGCTTTTAAGACTATTTTTTTAGATGAACATTTTTCAAAAAAGAAATATGAGCTTCTTTAGATTGAACTCTGGTGTATCTGCTATAAACAAAAGCAGCTGCCCTGCACCACTCAATTGAATTCCTCCTTTTGTTTCATTTTAAAAATGATAGCCAATTTCCAACTACAGCTTGGTATATTGGGAAATAAATATTTGCAACATTTCTAAAAGTGTTTTAGGAAGTCTGAGAATGAATGAGTGCTTACTGAGGCCTTCTCGATGGTTGTGAACACACCAGTTGACTCCACCACATACTGGGCACCAGCCTCACCCCATTTGATGTTAGCTGGGTCCCTCCTTTAGGAATAACAATAAAGTAAAGTTAAGCTGTGCTCTCAAGTATTTTTTTTTCTTTTTTTGGTACCTTTTACTGTGCATCCAAATGAACATGGACACTAGGAAATGAACTCACTCGTGGAAGACCGTGATTTTGTGTCCATCAATGACCAGCTTGTCTCCCTCAGCTTTGACCTCACCATGGTAGCGGCCGTGTGTGGAGTCATACTTGAACATGTAAACCTAGAGAGACCAGAGCCGATGAGATTTCCCATTGCATGCGTGCGTGTGTATATACATATAAAGATAACCAATTTATGTGCCCCCCAAAAACAAAACACCCTGTGCGTGTTTCTGGGATAACGGGTGCTCTTCCGAACCACGTTTCTGACCTACCATGTACTCCAGGTCGATGAATGGGTCATTGATGGCCACAATCTCCACTTTCTTTGTGGTGAAACCAGCACGGGTCACCAGACGACCAATGCGGCCAAATCTGTGACAGAACAACAAAAATGCACTTCTTATTTCTGGCCTCAAGATGGCAACATGGTGCTACCCAAATCTGCTCCTATTTGCTTTAGTTTCAGTCAAAATTAAAGGTGGAAACCTTCATGTCAATACAGAACTGAGTCAGTCAAATTTAGTTTGACATTTAGTTAAACCCTGTGGGGGGGGATATGGTTCACTCTACAAGTGAAGCTATTTTTCAACCATGTGGGAATATAGATAACACCCCAGGAGACATGAAACTGCAGTCAAAGAAAGGCCAGAGTTCAGGAGGAGGGGTAGGAGGAGGTGTATTGTAGAGGCTGTGACGGCTTTTTGTCGATGGGAGTCAAAATGTTTCTCAAATGTGGTAATCCTTGTGACGAAAGTGCACAGTTTAATCAATGGCCCGGTTAATATTTAACCCTCTGGGTACGAAGATTTGGCCCCAATATGCAATGCATATACATTGGAGCTGCAGGGATCAGGAAGTTGGGCAGGCAGAGGGAGGGGGAAAGCAGCTTTTTGACCCGACAAATAGATTAAAGTCAGACTGTGTGCTCTGCAACTTCTACGTTTGCTTCCATCAGCAGGAAAAGACAGCCTACTGTTGAACAACCCCTCCTATGATGAAATTACTGCCCACAATGTTATCTGCTAAAGGCCAAAGTTCAAAGATCAAGAAAGACACCATGAACAGTTGCTCAACAGTCAGTTTAGAGTACAAGCACCTGTGCATGTCCTCCATTAGAAAACATGCATGGCTTCAGCTGCTGCAGATTATCACATCCAAACAGCTAACAGATGAGGCCTTTATCTCGTTTTGCATTGAATAAAGTTGGGAAAAAAACAAAACTACTGAAGTGTCATGATTTAGGAATTAGATATGATCAGGGAGAAAAAAAAATCATCTAGTGTTATATTTCCTGTAGATTTAAACAACTGACAGACACCTGTGCTAAAAATCAGCAAAACAAAATCAAACACACGTGATTGCTACCCCTCTTTCCTATATTTTGTTTAGCCAATACCAGAAAATCTAAATGCCACTTTCCTAAACTATGTGCGAGTCAAAGTCAATTCTTCTGTAACCCACAAACTGACTAATATCATGGTTTCTTCTCTTAGACAAACTATTGTCTAAATGCAACCATCTCTGCAAACATGTTAACAAAAATAAGTCCTTCCATATATTAACTCTAGTAACAAGCAGTTTTAAGCAAAAGAATTAATTACAGAGACCTAATTTCTTTCCCACAGGCTAAAAGATTTGCTCTTACCCATTGATACCGACTTTCACCATTTTGCCTGGGTTGGTCTAGTCCTCTGCAAAAAGAAACAAAATTAACAAGTTCATTTACACACATCTAAATCAAGAAATGGTTCCTAAAGATAGATTTTTTTCCCTCTCATGCATGTTAAAGTAAGCAGATTGCAAAAGAACTTGGTGAAATACTGAAAGAAGTTTGATTTAAATGAAACCAGATCGAAACAGTTACTCCAAGCAGTAAAAGGGCCCAGTAAAGCTATAGACCACCTCTTTATTAGTTGCTTAAAGTGTTTAACTGCATTTATTCCAGTAATGCATGCTGTCAACAGGCGATCTAAATTAAAAGAATCATGCAGCCTGCTATGTCCCTGTAGATTCCAGACTAAAACTTTTTTTTCTATGAATTACCGGGAGGTATTTACCGTTTGTGAGATGACTCAGTCTGTCTTGCGACTCCGGGTGTGAGTGGGGAAGAGCAAAGTTTAACCATGCGTTTTTATGATTTACCAGACCCTGAAACCACACCCCTGTACGAATGGTCACTGGTCCTTGCCCCGCCCCCTTTAGAATGTCAAGGTCGTTAAATGCACCCTTTAAAAATTCACTTTGAATCCAACTTCTACCTTTTCATTCGTATTATTCTGCTCTTTTTGATTTTTTTTTTATATTTAACTTGCATGATGTGTTGTAAATTCTCAACAGTCCTGATTTAGATCACCACACCTTAAAGGCCTCACATCGCGGGCTGAAAAAAGACAGGGTTCCCCTGCTGACCTTCTCAGCGAATGCAGCCACATGGAGCGAACGAATAGGTAGGGGGATCAAATCTCTGTCTTACTGACTGTGACATTTAATGTCCAAAGACCATGACCCTTCACTTGACTGACTCTGGAGCTACTATTCTTTTCCTGCAGCCTCTATCCTTCTGCAGAAGTCAAAAGTTGAAACCTGATTGCTCAATTTCGCTCACATATGCCCATGGAAGCGTGCTTGAGTCCATTTACTCAGTTGAATTGTGGCTTTTGTGAGGCTATTTGGAAATACCTGTAAGGATGCAATGAAAGAAAGCTGTATTTTCTTTTAGAGTCAGCATGCAGAAGCACAGTGGAGGTGCATACAAAGGATCGTGCCTTCTGCTCCCAGATTAACTGCCTTCACTTCTCTTCCCCTGCACACAAAACATGACAAGGCTCAGCCATGTCAGCTGCTGTTTCCACATCTATTTTTGACTTTCTTTCCTGGCAACATTGTTGACATCAGAAAAGAAAACTCTGCAGAGATTAGAAAATGTCAAATCTGAATCATAACTATGTCCATTTAAAGAAGGTCTGTGAGTTGAAAAGCTTGCTAACAGCATGGCTTTTCGTCACCGTTGCATGTAAAGGTCTCAAGTGCACCAAAAAGAAAAAAAAAATCTTATTGAAGAAACTTTTATTCTCCATCTTCTTGCAGAGGGCTGTAGACATGCGCCGGTAGTTTTCTGGCAGCTGTCCAGTGTCCTGGCATTACTGAACTACCACAACCCTGAGTGCGTGCATGCCAGTCCTGGCCGCTGCTTTAAGAGCTTAAGGTCAAAGAGGGGAATTAAAGGTCAGGCTAAGATTAGACTCTGGTTTGCCAGCCAACTCTTGGCCCAAGTTATACTCAGTACTGTAAGAGGTCCCTTAATCAGATCATATGTTTCTTCTGTTTTACAATAGTGATACTGAAGGAAAGATCGTTAACTTCAGTGAAAAAGTGATCTCTAAGGTCTAGAAGTATATTCTCTAGAAACATCTTCATTTTTATTAAATGTGCCTTATTGTGCTGAAAATGTTAGAAAAAATACGTTTGTATCCATGTAATTCGACCTAAAGCTACAAGTCTGTACCTTATAGCCTCATTGGAGAACTGGACAATGACCATATTGCAACATTGTGAGAAAACAAATAGTTTTGTGCAGACTGTCCTGCAGTGCCATCTTGTGTTGTGGCATAAAAACCCAACCAATTCATTTTGTTTTTGTGGATGCAAATTTAAGGATAAAAGGCTCAGGGTAGAGAGCAAATGGCCTAATTATTTCAACCCTTAAGTTCAAAGACACATACTGTGATTACAAAAAAAAAATGTTACTGTTTATGAGACAGATGAACTTCATTTAGGCCACAGTTATTGAGTAGAAGGAAAACAATACATTATATCATAAATCATTAAAAGACGTGAAAAGCGTAACTCATTTCTAATTCAGCCAAATGTACAATTAACAGATAAAGTTAACTACAGTGTCCTCTTGTTTAATCACTGCATCAAATACAGCTGATATGTGAAGGCCTCAAAGGTTTGTTGGAGAACATAATGAATGAACCAAATAATTAAACTTGGGAACACAACAGATCACTCACACAGAAAACTGTAGAAAAACTTTTAAAGCAATTTAAAGTGATTTTATAAAATCTAAAATACTATCTAAAACTTTGGGTGAGTCATTGTTTAAAGACCTTATAAAGATAATTCCCACATTTTCTTCTAAACACATTATAAATATCAGAAATGTATTGTTCCACAAGAGCAAAAAGTCTCCCAACCTTTTATGATTGCACCGTGGTACCTGAATAAAAGTTGAGTTTCATTATTTCTGTATTTTAGGATATTTTGGATGTGTCTAAACTGCGGCTTTATCTTGTCATGCAGCTGCCTTCAGCATAGCCACCCCCCCTGCTGGCCCAGCCGTATAGAAGTGAACAGGGAAGCCTCCTCTGCTTTGTTGCCAACTTTGCAACTATATTTAGCGCCTTTTCAGAGCCCTTTAGTGACTTTTACACTTAGCTCTGAGTTTACAGTCTTTAGTGAGCATCTAGTGAGCGAGCCCCTCCCTCCTCCAAAACACAGGGACTCTGATGCAGCAGCTGCAGCCTGTGTCTGCAGAACAAAGAGCAGAGGGGCTCTTCTCTGTTTCCACATTGAACATGAGTTACATATGTGCAAAGCTTCCACTGATCCCCCAAGAATTCAAAATTACATGGTAAATATAATATTTAGCGTACCTTTTTTATTTAGATCTGTTGCAGGGAAATAGAATAACTTGTGGGCGTGGTTTCTGCAGTCCTAGCTTATGTGCCCCTAGCGTCGCAGGGCAGAGAAAACTGACGTTTTTTTCATTACTTTTGTAAACTAATTTTAGTTGTGTTTTAATTTTTTTTTTTTGAGTTTTTACGGCACTGGTGGCTCAGTCATTTTTCAGACAAGTTTCACCACAGCTTAAGTGCTATGATCTGTCAACATCTGACAAGAATGAATCACACTCTCAATAATCTGAAAAAAGGAAAAGAATCCATGTTAAAACTGCCATTAGATAAGAACTGGACTTTTCCGAATGCCATAAGTCATGAATATCTACAACTATCCTGTGGAAGAAGGTGCTCAGCACAAACCAAACCAAAATGTGATTTTTTGGCCAACATGCAAAGTGCTTTGTTAAACGAATGTCCATCACACACACACAGAATCCCTACTATGAAAAATGGCAGCCTGTATGAAAAATATGATCATCTTGGTGAGCATGATGTTAAGTTCTGCTCTATTTGAAGCTGTGTGAGGTGCAGCATTGGCAAAGGATGTTTGACAAAGATTAAAAATCTACACCAGACATCCCTCACTGCAGTGTCTGCATACTTTCCTTTAATGCTAAGTTAAAAAAAAAACACATTTCTTGGTTTTTCAAGCTTTGAACTAATAGTTTAAAACACTGGAGGACATAAGTGCTGCAAAACTCAAACTTGTGTTTTTCTTAGTCAACATGATTCCCTTTCAGTAGGGATTCAAAGTCATTTTTTTGACTCTTTTGAATATTTTTTTTTCAGATTGAACTCAGGGGCTTTTTTATTTTTGATGACTCATTACAATCGTATTCCTGCAGCCGTGTCTGCAGAGCGTAGCAGTGCATCATCCCTCCAGACTCAGATGGATTTTATTTTCTATGTTTGCTACAGGCAAAGTCTAGACATCCAGTTTCACTGTCAGCTGATAAGGATTTCTCTCATCTTCATCTGTAATACCCCATTTCAGATTTGAAAGCTCAGGTTTTCTTCCTGGGTGTTTTTTTAAGGTAGTATTGTAAAAACACACCTGAATCAAATAGTTGAATTAGCTCCCCTGCATGTATCATAAAGTATTATTTAGTTTCACAGGAAGCTGCTAGTGACCAACTCAGTTGTGGTGCTTTACAGGGCCTGCTGAAAGCACTATTACCACATTTAGTTAGGTTACAGTTTTATTTCATGTAATACTGAATTAACCTTTTTCCTTGAAAGTTTTAAACACAATACCCCAACTATGACATTTTTTTTAAAGTTTTTTTTAGATTAACAAAATAGTAAACTAAGAGCTCACATTCTCATAAATATATGGTGTTAATTCACCTTTGACAGCATATTCAGCAACAAGTCCTTTTCACTTTGATGCTACAAGCTTAGCCTACCTACATTTAGGCAGTTTCTCTCGTTCCTCTTAAGCTCCATCAGGTTGGATGGGAGACCACTGGGATTCATTTTCAGATCTCTTCAGATGTTAAGTCGGCTGTATGTCTCACCATCCGTGGACATTAGACTGAGTGGTTCTAAAGCCACCACTCTGAGATCTTAACTGTGTCCTTTTGGTCTTTGTCCTGCTGGAAGTGAGTTGTTGCCTCAGTCTGAGATAAGGAGTGCTCTGGAGCAGGCTTTCATCCATGTGAACATTTTCTATACATTGCTGTATTCGTCCTCATCCTGACAAATCTGATGTTCCTGCTGCTGAAGCCTCCCCACAGCCTGATGCTGCCACATCACTAGGTGATTAGCGATGCATGGTTTCCACCAAAGATGACACCTAGAATTCACATCAAAGAAATCAACCTTTGTCTCATCAAACAGGAGAATTTTTATTGGAAATATAAAAGTTCTTCAGGTGCTTTTAGGGAAACTTCAGACATGCTGGTCCTTCTATCTCCTCAGATGAATGATGGAGCTCTGACAGAGCTCTAACTAGGGCCACTCTTCTCCAGTCAGTTAGTTTAACTGGCTGGTCAACACTAGGAAGAATCCTGGTGGTTCCAAACTTCTCTCGTTCAAGAATGATGGAGGCCACTGAGCTCACTGGGATCTTCAAAGCAGCAGAACATTTTCTACCCTTCCCCAAAGTTGTGTCTCAATACAATCTTGTCTCTGAGGTCTACAGGCGGTTCCTTTAACTTAATGCTTGGTGATTGCTCTCTGACAGGCACTGTCAAGTGTGGAACCTTATATAGACACGTTTCTGGCTTCTTTAATCACGTCCAATTAAGTTTTTGACAGTTGGACACAATTTAGGATGGAAAAAAATCAGTGGAAACATGCTATCAGCTCCATTTTGGGCAAAACGGTTAACTTCTATTTTAAATGTGATTTTTTAGTTGTCTGTTTTTGATACATTTGCAGCTGTCAAAATATGACATAGTACAATTTCAGGACCAGTGATAACCAGGTGAATATTTTCAAGATGAACTGTCAGTTTCCTCCCTCTGACTTATTCAATTTTAGTAACACTGAGGCCAAGTGTGTAATAGGGATACCATGTTATCTTAGCACAATTAGAGCTATAAACTCTTTGGCTGAAGGTTCTCTCAAACTAGCACAAGTTCAGTCAAACTGGAGGGAGAGGATCAACCTGAATTGCATGGTTTTCGTTCAACATGTGGAAAAGAGTAGGGCACTTCTGCATGCTTGCTGAGGAAGATGAAACGTTTAAAATCAACATCAAATCTAGTCCTTTGGTTTGCTGCATAAAAATATCACACTACTCTTTTTATTTTTTTACTCTAAAAGAACATTTCCTTCACATCCCTGGCAGAAATCACTGCTGGCAGGCTCACATGTAAACATGTTCTCCACGTGGAACCACGTCGGCTCATCTCACAAACATAAAATCGTTTTCACCCCCCCACCCAAACTCCCCCTTGAGAACTTTGCGTGTGTTGGCAGAGCAATAAAGCGTTTTGGATGTGGCAGCAGGTCCACGCAGCAGAATGACGGAGGAAGGAGTGAACTTCTTCCAACCGCCATAAGAACGTTCAATAAATCATCAAGTTAAAACAAGATGTCATGAGGAAGCAAAGCTCCACGCTGAAGGAGAAATTGAGATGACAGGTGTCAATAGGGAGTGAACCATGTGGGCTTTGCGAGTGGGCAAGAATTGAATTTCTATGAGCAAGAAAGCAGAACACCCCAAATGTCAAATCCATTTATTCATGCAAATCATAAGAGAACATAAAAAGAAACTGCAGAGGATTTACCGGTGCCATCATCTTTGGATCTTCACGTCTTTGTTACGCACAAGAAATGTTAGAATTTGTCTACATTTACTACAAACACTGTGAGGATATAATGGAAACAGCTAAAATGTTCTAATACTGGTTCTGGAATGAAGTTTGAGGCATCCAATCTAAACTGGCTTAAAACACGTTACAGCAAACTACATAGAAACTACATGTAAACATCCTGTTTCTGCAGGTGAAAGCTTGTGTGTGAGCATATCTAAGAAGGATGCCCCCAGTCTCATCTTTTCTTCTCTCTCTCCACTAACAGCCAAGTCCACTCATGGACCCGATCCGGTCCAGTTTCAAGCCAAAGCATCCTCTGTTCCATCCTCTCCGTGACCTTTCCGGTTCTGCTTGCCTCTGACTGGCCAGAGCCCCCTTCAGCAGCCGGAGCCAGGGGGTCTCGGGCTGCGTCTGGATGTCTGCCCATTTGGGGTACTCAGCTGCTTTTACCCCGGAGGTGGAGGAGGAGGTGGCAGACCGATCCTCCGACTGGCTGTTCAGAAGGTTCTCCAGGTCGTCCAGGGTCAGGAGGTCATCGTAGCGCTCCAGAAACTGCTCCAGAAACTACACCGAAGGAAATAGAAAAAAGGAAATCTAATTCTCAGGGCGTGCACAAGGGAAAATAATTCAATCAGCAAAATATTTCATTTTCCTGCTCCACCCACTTTCCTCCTCAATTCACTTTTCTATTCTTTTTTTTCCCTCTAGCTTACCTGCGAAGCATCGGGGGCAGGATGAAGAGCACGAGCCTCTGTCATCTCAAAGGGAGTCAGGAGGAGCAGAGCGGCACACAGCAGCACGGGGCGCAGCATGGCAGTGGGAATAATAATTGCAGACAGGAAGAGTGGGAAATGCACTGGCTGCTGAGATCTGAACGCTTGAGAAGATAATAGAGAAGTATTAGAGAGAACTTCAGGTATAAAAAATCAACAAATATATAAAAAAACTATGAAAAACTTTATTGCATCTTTCTTTTGAGGGCAAATAGAAAGTATCTCGGGCATGTAACTGAAACTAATAGACTGGCGCCATCTGCTCATGAAATTGAATTTAACACTAACAATTAGTGGAAAAAAGAAAAGAATTGATTTTTTTTCTGCATGTACAGTTTTGTATTTTGAAGTAAAGCTAACCACATGATTTCTTTTAAATTAAACCCATTTCTTTTAAATATTTTTTGGTGTCTACTTGAATTGATTTGGATCAAAGTAATTTGTATAAGACACATACACACAAACACACATATATATATGTGTGTGTGTGTACATAAATCACACAAAACATTATTATTAGATTGTTCAGCTGCAAAAAAATAAAATTTCAATTTAAAGTTAAGCAATAGAAAAACTAAACATAAATACCAAAATATCCAAATTGAGTGATATTTATTTATTGATTTGATTCAAATATAAAAAATTTGTTATTTAAGACCATTTAAAAAATATTCCATATAAAAATTGACACCCTATCGATTTAAAATAGATAAGAGGTAACAAAAAATAAAAGGGAGGAGAGTAAATATTTGGAAAAGCTCACCTGATGTGTTTTTCTCTCAGAAAGCTGGGTGTCTTCACTTACAGGCTCTTCTCCATTCCCACCTTCTCGGCTCTCAGCTTCCTTTCACTTGTTGGCACCTGCTGGGAGCATCAGTTTCTCACTCGGCTGGCTCCTCCTCCTCCTCGCTTCCACGCTGTGGTGGACTTAGGAGAATGATGATGAGGGTGATGGTGATTGTCCTGCTCCTGCGTCTGTACCTTGAATGCTGGGGCTTCAGGGGGGATGCTGCAGAGGTTTTGTAGAGCCAGAGATGCCCCCCCCCCCCGATGGCCACCCCAGCCTTCCTCTCCTTTCTCTCATCATCATCATCCTCCTCCTCCTCCTCATCTCCTTTTCTTTGGAGTGATGTCATAGCCTCGGAGAGACTGATTGTCATTGCCAAGGTGACCGTATGTGTAGTGAGCGCTCTGCAAACCCAACTTCAGCCAGATTGCTGCACAAGCCAAGGTCAGAGGCCAGCAGGCAGCCATGGCCTTGTCCCTGTGACCCATATATGATCAGGGAACTGGCTGGAAACCCTTCATGGAGTCCAGTCACGACTTCTCCTGAATTATACATTTCCCATGCGCTAAAACCACTCCAAGCATATTAGCCTCCCTCTTTTCCTTTTGTCTCTGTAGTTTTTTTTTTTTTTTTTCCCAGCGTGTGCTGACCTCCCCCTCTCTGCTGGGTAACTTACAGTCTGTCAGTGCCATCTGCTCCTTGTACCCCCTGCTGCCAAATTACAACACTACCAGAAGCTGCTGCAGGATCCAACACACTGACCTTAAAGTTCAGCAGCCGCTGATTATTTCAAGTAAAATAAACCTCTGCCTTTACCGACGCAACCAGACGTTCTCGAGTGGAGTTTCACACAGTATGCAAAGCCATTCTTTCATTTGTTTCCAGGTGCACCGTCACTTTTATTTGCACTCATAACCCAAATTGCCCTCAGATAAACCAAGTTACCCCCTGTTGTGGCAAGTGTCTTTACATAACATATCAGAAAAATGCTCCCCTCTCATCTTTTTTGGAGAGGACACTGTGTGGGAGACGGCGTAGGAGAATAGGGAGAGAGAAAGAGATTAGTGATGATGGTGGGGTTTGAACTACAGCGGTATGTGATGTCAGTGGAGCGCTGGAGGAAAAGTAGGCAGCAGAGAGTAGGAGGAGGAGAAAAGGAGGGAGAGAGAAAAAAAACACAACAGAAAGGGAGCGGAGGGAGATCAACAAAAGAGATTGATTACAGGAGGGCAGAAAGAGACAGCTAGGCAACGGAGAGTCTATCAGACAAAGAGAAGAAAAATGAACACCGTAAATAAACAGCTAAAAAAGGAAAACACTGACGAGAAGTACAAGGAAAATATACGTCGTTCAATAAAAAGATGAAGACTCAACTTCGTATTTTCCTCCTTACAGGTGTCTTCCTCTTCACTTTTTGACACAGTTGGAACATTTGAGCTCAAATGTTTAACAGGAAAAGTTAAACAGAAAAAATAAAAAAGCTCATTTTCAATTCTGGTGGTAACTGTTAAGAGAAAGAAGTTATATGGTCTGACGTGAAAAAGTAAAGCTTTTACGTTTTTAAATTCAATAACCTGGCTTTAAATGCAGCCTGTACTGCTGTAGATGGTATTTGGTACCTCCTTGGTTGGTCATCAATACTAGCCTTCCTAATTTGGTTTTAGATTATTTTCATTATAGTCTGTAACGCATTGTGAATAATGACTCAAGTGTATGAATATTTGTTAGCTCTTGATTTTCTTTTATACATAAATTTATAATATTTTCTTTCAATACTTCTTTTTTTATCCAAAAAATTTATAACAAACAAATATCTGATACATTCAGATGAAAAAAAAAAAAAACACTGAAAAAGAATATTTAAGATGAAAAAATGCACAATATAAATTTTAAAAAGTCAGGATTACATTTTGTTTTTGTACCAAAAACAGAAAAAAATGAATTAAGAAGAATATTTTAAAAAAAAAAGAATAACCACAGCTTGTCCTTTCTGGTCAAGCTGTGGCAACAGCCTGTCCAAACACACAAAACAAGCATTCACAGCTGCTTCGAACGGTACTATAAATTTACATGACATCACCTTGCAGACAATCCCAAGTGTCAGGATGGTTTCAAGATTCTCAGTGTAATAAAAAAAAATGCATAGAAATACAAGCTTTTCACGGTACTTGCACAAAATACATACCATGATCTACTGTAATTCAAGCATTAATAACATTTAGAAGAAACCTAGTGTAAATGGTCTAACTGAGGTCAAAGTTATTTCCTTTAGCTCATCTGTTCCTCATAGAAAAACACTGGGAGCTAACCCTCCGATATCAGCTGGTTAATGATTAGACTCTAGAGCAGCACCTGTGATCAGCTGCAACTATTCAACTCCAATACTACCCCTTTGAGATATCTGACCAACAGTATGCGGCAACGCTAACTCCATAAATCTGTAGAAAACTTCTAAATGATTTGGTGGAAAACGTTCTGCTTTTAAAGCCCTGATTAATAAAAGTGTGGTAGTACTGACTCCGGTAACCAGGCCACCACTAGTTAGGAGTTTACTTCAGTGAACAGATAGGCTGGTAAGAGATTCCAACGCTATGATTTAGTAAAAAGAAAGTGGAGTCCAGCTCTAAAGTCCTTAAGTTGGCTCCCTATATCAGCGATTAAAATACTTCAGTTAGATTGTAAATCACTGAATGGCTTAGAACAAAAATACAACAAAAGACTTGTCAGTGTATCAACTGCCCAGACATCTCAGGTGGATTATGTCTACTCTGCAAACAGCTGTTAGATTTTAAGATCCATTAATCTGGAATAAATTTGCAGAACATTGTGAAAGTGTTGAAACTCTGAAGCAGATTATTTGCTGTGCTGTCAGCGTGACACAGACTATAAAAGAAATATGAGTCAAAGCCACAGCAGTGAATGTAGTGGTGAGTCTGTGTGTCTTTAAACTGATGCAAACTTATAAAAATTAACAGAGCTTTAATGAATTGAGGGCATTGTGCCAATATGTCTTTTGCCGCCAGAAAGTTCTATACGCAAATTTACTAAGTGGGCAGAGTGAGGCCAGTGTTCTATTTTTATGGTGGTCGTTTAACAAAAAAATTTAAATAAAATATATCCATATATATCTATACATACCAGCCACTTGGTCATGATGTTCATTGTATTCTTTTCCTGTCAGTATCTTACACCCTGTCTGAACTTGAGATGGTAGATCTGGGCCTCTATTGCTTCTTCAGCCCACCTGAGGACCAAAATGTTCTCTCTCCCCCCCTTAGATGAGGTTACGGGGATAGCTACAGGTGTACCAGGAGAATATCTTGACTCTTTGTCAAGTTAAAGAGAGATATCCCCTGGTTATCTGAAGCAGACAACAGTGAAGATGAAAGTTTTACTGTTTGCATACCGGCCACTGAGTGATTACCTGCAGATAATGTGAAGGAAGCAAAGTTTCAGGAAATCGCCCCCTACCCAGAAATATTTTAAAACTGCCTTGGGTTAAGTTTAAGGATACAGACCTACCGTGCCTGTATAACTGTTTTATTAATTATTCCATTTTTATCACTTTATTCTTCTGTATTGCCTTTGATTTTCTCTCCTACACCACTGCTACATTTTAGCATTTTGTTCATGTCCAGCCCTTGGATTTGTCTTGCTACTGAAATGTGCTACAAATAAACTTGCCATGCCCAACTTTATGAACCGGGGGCATTGACAAACAGCAATTAAGCAACGCCTAGTTAGATTACTTTAGTGTTGGGATAGGCTTTTTACACTACAGTAGTAAATTGATCAAAGCTTTTAGAAATGAACCTATTTAAACAGACACACAGGAACACGCTCACATTACAAGACTATCAAGGCTGAAACTACCAAAATTAAGCTTGATTTACCAATAGCCTCGACTGCAGCCTGACAAAGGATCAACTCACATAGTAGGGAAAAAAAAAACAAAACAAATAGATTGTTCCATCCTACACAAAAATTATGTTGAATTTAGTAATGAAAATGTGCTTTCTGTCCTCACTCTATGGGCTAGGGTCAGTGTCAGAGCTAGACTGTTATCGTTCTGGGGACAATGGCTGTTATTTTAGCATAAGGACCTTATAACAGCCCTATCCACCACATATGAGTTACAGTTTGAACAGCCCCAACAAGTTGATCAAACATCTGATTTTTCTGTCATATACTCAAACATGTACATTTATGTGAAGTAATGCTTTGGGTTTTAAATAGAGCTTCAGCCCTTCGCTGTAATCCCAATATAACAAGCAGCATCCATGTGTGCATCACATAATGACACAGATATGGCTGTTAGGATTCAGCACAGCAATCCAGAGCACCTTTCCTACCCTGGAGAGTGTTCTTACAGTTCATGAATGACTAAGAGCTAATAGGAGATATATTAACGCTGTAGATTCTGGGATTTACACATTTGACCAGCCTTTTGTTTTTAGAAAGAAGTTCCCTCCTTGTTTTTTCACCATGGCTGACATCACCAGAACCAGCAATGCAGATTAGTAATGGACCACTTTCAAAGCAAAAAGCAAACTGAACTTCCTGCACACCTCAGCAGAACCACTTGTTGCTCATCTGTAAGCAACGCCAGTGATTCTCCAAAGAATAGCAGTGATATTCTTTTAAGAATATTAATTGCAATAGACAGAAACATTGGAGCCAGAGGGTTAGAAGAGCTGCTGGAAAAAGCTTTAGTATTTAACTTAATAAAAGTTTGACAGAAATTCTCTGCAAATTTGAAACTAAGCTTCCAAAAACCGCTTATCTTAGTGATAGAAATTTGTCTGTCTAATGTTTAGAGATGTGCAAGTAAGACAGGCATCATGAAAAGGTAAAATAAGGCCCAGGTTTATTAAAAAAGCATTTCTAACATATTAGATACATCTTCAGACTTAAAAGATTAAGAGGGAGTAAAAGGGCTAATATATGTACAAAGAGATAAAATAAAAAATAAATTTACCATTAAAAAAAAAAAAAAACATTAAGAAGAGAATAAAAAGGATGAAAAGAGGAAATCAGTTTCGGAGGCGAGCTCGACGGGACGTGCGTGAGATGGGAGTCGTCACTTTGGGAGTCTCACTCTCAGCCATGACAGCATCTGCAGGATGACCAGGATTAGTGAGATTCAACCTGAATTAAAGAAAAGCTTCTACAGAAGAAAAACTCTAGTATACTCCAATCACGTCAGATAAATAAATATCCTGTTATGTAAATAGTCCAGTAGTTTGCAAACATTTAAGCTTGGTAAAGAGGAACTTGTATTATAACACAATTATTAGCATTAATAGAGGTAGAATCACAATTACAGACACTTTAACAGCAAAGTTGTTATCTGCCTGCAGAGCTTGAACCATTTCTTGGCTTATAAAACAATCCTGTATTCTCTAGAACCTTCAAAACCTTGGTGCCCTTGGTCCAAGTTTTATTGATCTGACGAACATTGTTAACTTGTTATAGTCAAATTACATCCACAGTACCAATTATAAACTACAGTAAACAAAAGAACTTTGTCAGGTAATTAATTGAGCTCAGAAACTTAGTTAATTAGGTGCCAAAAGAAAGCAGAATAATTAATTAGTTGTTTATCGAATAAACAACAACAAAAAAAACAACCCCAAAAAACAAGGCTTAATAGCACCTTATCTGAGCTAAATTCTTTCTCTCTTATCCTTTGTGGTGTTTATTGGTAAAACTGTTATTAGACTGAAACTAACAATTAATTTACACTCCAATGGATGTAGAAATGTGGATTTAAAACAAGACAGAAGAAATAATTTTGTATGTCAACTAAAAGTACTTGAAGTACTTGCACCACAAAAAAAACTCAGTCTCACCTTCCTCATCCTCTTCTTCATCACTGCTGAAAGTGATTATGGGTTTCTTTGACTTGCGGGACTTTTGAGGAGTTGCAAAGCTGTCGTCACTGTGATTGGAAACCGAGGACTTTGTTTGACCTTGAGGGAATAAAAAAAAAATGAAACACCGTTTCTTTAGTCAAACATATTTTATACACAGACACAAACAACATTTTTAAGGCTTCAGAAACCATCAGAATCAAGGTTGTGAATTCTGACCTCTCCTTGATTTCTGCCGGCCTCTGGTGGGCAAAGGTGTACGAGTGCTGGTCTTCTCAGCTGATCCTTCTTCCTTTTGGTTCTCATCCATCTCAGGACTTTCTACATTCTCTAAGCCCCGAGTGTGAACCGCAGTCAGACGTTTCTCAAAGTCATCTATCTGGGCCTGATCAAGATATTTATCATTATTACCACATGTATAAAGAATAATGGGGAAGCAAGTTTACAGGAGAGACACCTTAAACTGAAGTTTAGCCCAACGACGAAGCTTGGCTGTGATGGAGAGCAGAGGCTGGTAGACTCCGGGTTCGGTCAGCTTGTCGCTGTAACACTCCCAGCATTCCTGCAGCCTCTTAAAGCCGCGCTCGCACATCGAGAGCAGGGATAAGGAAGTGGCCAAGTCGCACCACTGACGCTCTGTTCTGCAGAGACAACAGCATGAAATGAGGGTTTGAAGGATTACAAAATAAACCCGATTAGTAACATAATGCACAGTAATTCTTGACTCTGAAGAAGAAAAAAAAAAGCTCATTTCTGATAAACATGTCATTGCTCCGACATTTGGACCAAATCTCATTTCCAGGAACCTTTTATGTCTAAATTCACTTTTCCATTATATAATATCAATGTCCTTCCTTTGAGCTCTGTGTATGGGTAAAGTATGACTCAGAGGCTGAAGCCTGGCCAGCCCAGTCATTGCATCTACTCTCTCCAACTACACACAAGTCTGTTTCCATGACAAAAGCAACGAATGGGAAGATGTCATACATTTACATATAAAAATGTACCGACTAGGAACTTGATTTCATTGTCAAAACTCTCAGAGTAAAAACCCACCCACTAATTTACCAACACATCCACCCCCGCCCCACACACAATGAAATACAGCAAAACTATTAAGAAAAACAACAAAAAAGTAAAACAAAACATGCAGTTTAGAAGTGGCTGCAGAGAATTAACTTACTTTGCAGTCCTGAAGCGCTGACAGAGCTTCTCCACCAAAGACTCAGTTTGTCTCTCTTTAGTGATGTAGGAAAACAATTGTCTGGAAAAAAAAACAAAACAAAACAAACAAACAAAAAAAACAGCTTTATAATCCAGTTTAAAAGTTTAGACTGCATCTACCAAAAAAATCTCACCGATTTACAAAAGCTTAGTATCATATTCTGTGGACAGAATTTTAAAAAAGTATTCATAACGACTGGAATGAAACAAAGTCTTTGTATGTTTATAAATTTATTGACAGACAAACAACAGAAGAAATGGTTCTTAATTAAAAGCAAAATGTCACAGTATTTTAAACCTTTACTAAAAAGAGAATAATCAGAAAAATTTTAATTCTGTACAGCATCCCGGAGTCAAAAACGGTCAAAGATGCCGAACGGCAGAACTGTGTTATTCCTGTCCTCAACATCTGGTGTCTTCAATAATTTAAATGTCTTTCTAATTCAACACACCTAAGTCCAATAATCGGGTCATTAACAGGACTCTGGAGAACTGGATAGCAACTAAGCAGGTGATTTAGTCAATTTATTCTCAAAGGTGCAGAACTACCAGACCTGAAGAACCCTGCCTTAGAGTGTGTAGCTCAGAGCAGCTGTGTACAGGAGCTGATTGTTGACAAGCTTTTCTACAGGAAGATGCTTTGACCCTTTCTTTTCAATCTCTGATTGTATAATTATTGTTAAAGTTTGTTGTCATGGAGGAAGACGAACCTTCAACCAAGTCTGATGGGATGTTTTTCTGACCTCCAATCGGTTGTTAAATTTCTCCTAGTCTCTCATAAAAGATCATATTTGTCAAGTATTTGGTTAACAGATGACCCGTTGTTACCACCTGAGCTGCTGATCTTTGCAGCTCCTCCAAAAACACCATAAAACACAAATAACCACTTTGAACGGTCAAAATAAGGGCATATTGTATTTTGCTCTTTCACATGAAATTCAATTTGTTGTTGCAATGTGAAAAAAGGAGAAAAAAAAAAAACTTTGGTTATGCAATAACAAACTGATAAAGACTTTGTGTCTCTCACTTCATGATTGTGTTAAAGTCCTCTGAGCTCATTCCTCTCTCTGGATCGGACAGGCGACTGATGATGTCTGGCAGCAGGTTGTAGATCGCGTTATCCTTATGGAGACACAAAGTCATTAAAGCCATTCAAAGTTTTCAGTTTGAAATATAGATTCTAGGAGTCTCTGTGCGTTTTCACCTTAGTGGCCAGCTCATTGAAGAAGTTCAGGGCAAGGCTGGTGATGTGCGGCTCCGGGTCAATTAGCAGCACAGCCACCTCACTGACTTGGCCTTTGACCTTTAGCACATCCTTAAGCACCAACTGAGTAAGAACTGTCACAGCTGTCTGTCTCACAGACGGTACCTCATCACTCAGTCTGAAACATGACAAAGAGGAAGGGTGGGGGTGTGGGGAGGATCGAGTTAATAACATAACTGTTCTTTACCTTTTTTTAAAAAACAAACCGTTATATGCACCGGAAGCCATTACTCCCTCCAGATATAAGGATATACTTATGATTAACCTAAGGGCTTGAAAACTATAGTGTCCAGAAAAGAAAAATCAATGGGTTTTTCAATACTGCAATATCTGTTTTTTCTTGACAATTATAGACATTTTGCTCCTTTCCTTTCTGTTGGACAGCGTGAAGTTCTTTAAGATGCTTCTGATTCGACACATACTGCCTTAAAGAGACAAATGTTCCTGCTGAAGATGCTTTTAAGTGGAGCACTTCAGCAAATGCTAGCATATTTATGTTCTTATTATTACATAGAATTTGTTCTCAAACAGTCCACAGGATGTTTAATTATAGTTTCTAGTACCACTAAAACCTAAACCTTATTTGGCATCTTTGAGGCTGTACTTTACAACTTTAAATTCTGTTATTTGGGTTTCAGCTGTACCAAAAAGTCTCTTAATTGTAAAGAGGAATATAAAAAAAACAACTGCACAGTCTATACTTCAGGTTGTTCAGCTGCAAAAATGAAATCAATTATTTTAAATGTGGTTAGCGGACATAAAGGGACATATCACTGTATTTGATTTTGTGTTAATCTGCTACACCAATACAAAACAAAAGTGTTGTAGCTGAAGAGACTAAAAAACCACTACACAGGGAAAGTTTGAGCTTTTGCATAACCGGCATTAAATTTCTAAAAACGGATGAACATTTAGTGGATCCTAAACCAACACCTTTCTCCATTTTCTTTTTCGTGGGAGATTAGCTAAATAAACTCACTAGTTTATGGCTGTAGGACAGCGTTTAAGGAAGGCAGTATTTGATAAAACTCTACATCCATTTTGTGTAAAAGTCCAAAATACACAGAGGGAGTAGCATATTTTTTATTTTGAGACTGGACAATTCATTTCTTGCGGGACTTGGGTAATATTTCTCTGAAAATTAAAAGTTAGCTTTTCTTTAGAAAAATTATTTTTCTTATACGTCATCAGAGGGTTTAAAAACTTGTTAAATGTATCTTTGTTTAGATAAAATGCAATGACAACCTTTAGATGGTGAATTATTTCATTCGGCTAAATAAACCCCCTCCATACTGGACAGAATACGACATCGGTTTTAGCCAAAAGACACCATAAGTAAAGGAAAAAAAAGTCTGAATGAAGATTTAAAAATCATGCAAAAAAAAAAAAAAATCCAACGGACCACAAGTCTTACTGATCGAGTGCAAACAATGAAACTAGACAGGTTGTGGCAGGACGGGCAATCCGAACCCAATTCAGCCTTACCCTCACCCAAAACCCAAAGAACAAAAGCAGCTAATTTTCCATTTCTCATTTGCACCAAGGAGCAGGACTCCTGGCAGAGGATCACACACTTATACATGCCACTTCCTCATGCCAATGCAGCAGCTTACAACTGAAATGAACAGCGTAATTAATTCTTAATGCGCTTATCAGGAGGCGCCAGGGCAGCAGCCTTGAGAACAGTGGAGGTGTTGCTGTGTGGGAGACAATTAGGAGTACTATGAAATGCTTATCGTGTAGAAAACACTATGAGGGCAGTGACGCATTATAAAAGAAAACGTTCTTCATGTCCAAACTCCCAATGTGAACATTATCTACTATCATAATTAAAACTGCACTTCATAAAACAGCAACTTCAGGCTGTTGGTTGTGGAATTTAAAGAAAAAAAAAAAAACCAAACCACACAGCTAGTAAAGTGCTTCTTAAATACACGGTACAAAACACAAACCTCGTAATGTGTGACTTCGTCCAAAATTATTCCCGCCTGCTTGCTCACTGTATAATTACAACCTGCTGGTCATCGCCTCTAGTCACAGTCTTCAACACTGATAATTAAGCCGTTTGTTGTCTTATAGTGGCCTTTCCTGATGTGGCCTGAGGCTCCGCCCAGGTTCCTGCTTGGTAATGAGTTTTGTTTTTTTTTATATAACCCCCCGCCCAATCCCTGATGAAATAACCAGTTGTCATGGCAACCATAGAGGTAGATCTCAAAGTTTGTTCCCACCTAACCTCAGGAAAAAAAAGAAGAAAAAAAAGTAAACTTGAACTTTTCCCATCATTCGGCTCAGCGGAGCAATCAGACAGTGGTAACAGTCCAATGGCTGAGAGAAACATTGAACTGAAATCTAGTGGTGGGATTCGGATAAAGGCCGGTGCGTACAAGGATGTGTGGTAGTGGGTGGTTGTAAGAAAAAAATAAATAAAATAAAACCTTCACTTGCAGCACACCCACTCAAATGACCCATCTAGAGGAAACATTTTCTTGTGATCTTTGATCAAACAAACTTTTAATGCTTAGAAGATGATAACCATTTTACTCAGTTACATACAGATTAATACCAAACAGAAGCCTAACCTTGCATAAAGATTTTGTGTCCAGGGCTCCAAAATATTTGGGAAACGAACTGTGAGGTCCCCCAATGCTACAATGGCATTGGCTCTAACGACGGGGAGAGTAGATCGCTCCAACACCGTAAACATGAGCCGCGTGTTGTCTTCACACACTGATGGGCTGAAATGAGGGGGAAAAAGAAAAACAACAAAACACTGAATATATCAGCAGAGGTTCATATGTCTCAATGATTTGAGCTATCCTTATAAATATCAGTGTGGAAACTTTTTAAGATTGAACTAATCTGAATATAACCTCGTATTTTAATGGTTTATTTCTGTTACTATTAATTACTTTGGCTGACAGAATGAAAAGCATAAATTGTTTTGAAGAAAATGTTAATGTTTTATAAGACCAATTGAAAAAAATGATACTTTTTTCTGTTATGGCTCTAGTTAGCCATAAATGCATGCATGATTAGGCTAAAAAAAAAATAATGATACCAGCGTGAGGGATTAGAACATGCTGACAATCTGAGCAGGTTTCTTATGGGATGGACTGGCAACTGGTTTTAAAAGTTTCCTACTCTCAGTAAAACCAGGAGCATTTAGTGTGACATTCAAAATTCTTAGTTTGAACTGCAGCAGACTTTTAGCAGGAGCAAAGAAAGTACAGCAAAGTGGGACTTTTTCAAATGCCAAGAAGCACCAAATGCTAAATGTAGCTGCACTATGACCTCATTCAAAGGTGCAAGGAAACCTTTTTCTAAATACATAAGGACATTTCAAGAGGACTCTCTCCTGCAGCAGCTATTATGATAATCAAGCAGTCTTCAAAATTGATTTTTGAAGACAAGTTTAACTTATTACAAGACAATGGAGCAAAAATGAGGAAATATTAATTTAGCCTCGTTTATACCTGATCATCATGTACTGAGACAGTGCCAAGCAGGCAGCAGTGGTGAGCTGAGGGTGGGAATAGCGGCCAGGGGAACTGCAGACTTTTACAAGCAGAGGAAGGAACGCACTCAACAGGTTCTCCTCTAAACGGATCAAGAAACGTTTTTAGAAGATACATTTCGTTACTGTAAACACTGCTAGAAATAACAGAAGGAAAAAAAAAAAAAAACATTCACTGAAGGGTCTTTATTTACCAGCCAATAGTTCCGTCTCACAGATTTTTCTGATGAGTTCTGCTTCAGTGTCTTCAGCAGAGGCACCAATTAAACCAAGCTCCTCCTCCATGGCACTTTCATTGGCTGCCTGCTGAATTAAAACAAAAATTCAAACTTTAGCCTTTTCTTTAGATCAGAACCAGTAATGGGCCATTAATGTGATGATTTACACTAAAAAAAATGAATTTTTTATTAGGGTAAAAATTAGGGTAAAAACCACCATTTTATAATACCATTAGGAATTATAGTATAAATGCACAAATCAACTTTTGTCTGACTGTTTGGAAAATAGAAATGCTATGTACTGACAGTCAGGTTGCAAAAAATGATAATTTAAGAACATACTCTGTTACATCAATCGAGTCAAAATAATATTAGCAAAACATGGATCATTACAGCATGGACGCCATCACACCCCGTTTTAAAAGTAGTTAGTAAGATTACTCTATATTCTTTTCTTTCAAACCTTTTTGTTTATAACTTAACATGCTTATAATGTTGATGTTATAAAATAAGAGCTGAAGAAATGCTCTTCTATTCATCTCTTAAGAGCCTCAGCAGTGAATTGTTCATTTGTTTTCTTGTGGCTGCCCACTGCTACGGATAAAGGCTCTTTGTTTCAAGCATGTGCCTAATTGTTCAGTTTCATCACGACTTGCAAAGGTTAAATGCATATACCAATCCATTTGTTCCATTTTTCAAAAAGGAAAAAAAAAAAAAAAAAAAAAAAAAAAAAATCATGCCTCCCATGAAGTATTCAAAGTTTAAAACCGTTTAAGTGTCTTTTTTTTTTTTTTTTTTTTTTTAAATCTCTCAACCAGACTTTGCTTTAAATACAAAGTTTGAATTGGAAAGAAAAATGGTCCTTTGAACCATAAATCTCAGCTTTAGACTTCTAGAAACCAAAAAGGAAATAAGACAAAGCAGTAATTCGATATTAAAGAGCAAACTCTCATGTTAAAAAAGGGGTTAATCCATCCAACTTTCTTCATTCAAAAAAAAAAAAAAAAAAAAGAGCCATACCTCATCTGTTTCTCACTAAACCAAATGTTGTTATCAAGCTACCCTGCAGAGACCCTGCAGAGACCCTCCCTGAGATGCGTCTCACCACACAGCTGCTTGAAAGAGGTTTGGCGAGAACTTTTAAGTTTTAAGAATTTTGTATAATTACTTTGACAGTTGAGATCTAGTTCATCTACTTTTCCCAAATAAAACATTAAGGGGTTGCTTATACACCTGGTTAAAGTTTGACATAGATTTAATCTGATTACTATTCCTAATCTATTCAACTATATTATTATAATCTTTAGAGCCCAACAAAACCATAAAAACAAGAGTCCCTGCAGCGGTCACTCTTTAGTAATTATGATTTTAAGCCCTCTTTTTGTGACTTTAATCAAGTCTTGGAAGCTTATCAAGAGGCAGCAGGATTCTATTCTGCAGGTGGAAAAAGTCATTTTCCCATAAATGAACATTCATGTCTCATTATCAGATTGTGGTTAGGCTTATTAAGCTTTCTGCATTATTAGCTTGATGCTGCGAAAGCTCCTCCTTGGCTTTGATTTCAACTCAAATCATTTAACTAGTTGTAACCAAACTTTAATTTTGTGCAGTAGATTTATTGCTGCAGTAATAAGTAGACAAAAACACATTTAAATTTTAAATGTCGTATCTAAATAAATGGATGTAACAGATTTCAAAGTTAAAAAAGGGACCTTGAGATTATTTCGTTTTAGAATCCATTAAATAAAACAACCAAAAAGCAAATTAACTTGACAGTGTAAAAAGTAAAAGCCGTTTCAATCTGCTATTTGATATAGAAAATCTTTTGGAAATCGTCTTTAAATTCCCACATTTAAAAAAACAAACAAAAAAAAACAAACAACCAACAACAACAAAAACCCAGGTCACTCTTACATTTGTGATTCTTTGCAGGTCTCAGCTTAAAGCCCCAAACCATGCATTTTGTGGTGGGGAAAAACACAACAGTAAGACTTTAACAACTAAGCTGCTTTTAGCAAGCTACTCGAGGCGTTTTTAGAGTTGTATGTGGTCATGGTTCCAATCGACTCCCCAGATATAACATTTTTCGTGCAAAACATTCAAAAGCTACAAATATTAAAGGGGAGGGGGAAGTGTGATTTTTTTTTTTATATATTAATTTAAACATTTTATCGGGGGGTGGCGGAGGGGCAGGGGCCGCCATTTACGTTTGCCACCCCCCCTCCCTCATGTCTTGTCAGCTCACTTCCAAATGAAGGCCACTGGTGCCCCAAAAAGTTCTTTAAAAATATTTTATTTGAACAAAATGCACCAAAATTAATTAAAAAAAAAAGAATCACATGACACTAATTAGAAAAGATGCATGCATTAACCCTTGCAACATGGCAGAGAACAGTTTGTTCTGGAACATAATTAGCGGGGTTGTCACTCATTTCCCAAGAGCTCCATCATCAGGCGTTGAACACCTGTACAGCCGCTCATTACCTTAGCTTTACTGCCTGGTCCTTTCTCCTTCTCCTCCTTCTCTTCAGACTCTCCTCTCCTCCTCCGCAACTCAGCGCTCACGCTACGCTCAAGATGAGACACCTGCCAAAAAGCGACGCATCCACAGAGAGACAGCAGCTGGGCCAGACACACACAGTTCACTGCAGGGGAGAAAAGCCATGTGTGATTAAGACTGCACAGACAAAACACAGGAACAACTCTTACACTATTTTGTAGACCTCTATTTATGCCAATACTTTTAACATAAATTCAACAGGACTGACCTTGCTCCTCTTGGTCGCTGGAATCTTGGGATCCATCATTCATTTGGCAAACATCTTTGTTAGTTTCGCTGCCTTCAGCAATCTGATCAAGCAACAGTCGAGCGCTTCTCTGGAGGAGCCGAGAGCACAGCTGGTCTGGGGATTCAGCCAGGAAGTAGATGAGACGGACGGCCTGTTCCATAAAACTCTGCCAGTAAGGGTCTTCCATCACCACACCTTGAGAAAATATAGTGAAGGCAGAAATATTAGAAGAAGAAACTTGTGATGAGAAGTAGAGCAAAAAAAAGAAAAAAAAAAAAAAAAGGGCACATTACTTACCTTCAGCAACAGCCTGTGTTAGAGAAGTGAACAGCTGGTGGTCCTGGGGGAGTCTGAATGGAGCTCCTTTTAATTGCTAAAGGGTAGAAAACAAAGCAATGCCAGTATTGACTCAAGTATTCATTGATTTCTCAAGCCAAAATCTGAAATGTAAGATTTTCTATAAAATCATATTTAAAACCCTCCTTTTTGTAATTGTATCATGGAAAAAGTACAAAATCAATGCAATTTATTGGGTTTCTATGTGGCCAAACACCAGAAAGTGGTGCTGAGGTAGAGGAAAAATGTTTCTCAAAATAGTTTTGCTTATAAAAATCTGCCAGGATTAATTCACCCCATCAAAAATGTTAGAATTGGCCAATCATAAAGAGGGATGGCAAAAAATTAAGTCTTTAACATGTCCAGCGTAGTTTCAAACACTTCACTGGTTGTTTTATCAAAATGCGGTGCAACAAAACAGTGAATTGTTGACCGGGAGTGTAAATATAAATGCTTTCCACATCTTTCTTATCCTTTTAACTGTTAAAACCATGGATAATCTCTCCTCCAGTCTTCAATTAAGTGAAATAGTGAGCTTGTCCATTACAGGAATTAAATAAATAATAACCAAAAAAACATAAGAATTAGAAAAGAGGATTAACACTTATGGTTCTGTGTCTCATAGTAAAGCTTTATATTTGCCCAGAAATGTTCCATTTAAGGGAGGATATAGTCAAAAGATGACATTTATGCGTTTAAAAAAAAAACAAAACTTACCCTGACATAATCAGTGATGCTGCAAATGGTGATCACCGTGTCTCTTGCAAGAAGAAAGTCTTCGGTCACTTTTTCTCCCAAAGCCACAGAACAAAGAGTGTCCAAATTACTGAGCACCACTTCTCTCTCTGCCCTAATCGAGATTCATACAAATCATAGAGATACTTCATAAAAATGAGATCTACAGTAAGAATTTCAAAATAATCTTAATGCAAAGTCAGACAACATTGCCCCTCCTGACCCCAGCTACTCTGGGCTGGTTTTGCCTGTTTTGGGCTGGGCCCAAATATTACATGTAGGCAGATGGGTTAGAAGAAGAACAGAAGGTTTAATAGGTTATAAATGCTGCTGATACAGAATGAGAAGAAGAGGCAGTGTGGGTGGACTGCAAATACTCTTTACTCTCACTTTCTCGCTCACTCTTCCCCAAAGCAATCGTAATCTTAGAGGTAGATGGAACCAGGAAAGAATCATATTTTACATGCATAAAGATATATACATTAAAAAAAGTGCCCTGGCAAAAAGCCTAGTTGTGTGTTCGTGACTTCAATTATAATGAAGAGGAGCAGAGGCTGGACTTCTATTCTGACTAATGAGGATTTGCAGAATGTCAAGTAGCTGAGCCAGGACTGAAATGTAAAGAGGGGGTACTGTTATTCAAGCAGGAATAACGTGATTTTTACATGTAATTCACCACAAACCTGCTTGCTTCATAATTCCATCAACTCAACATTTAAACATTTATGTCAAATGAAAGACTATGGGAAATGATTGCTGGGTGTTCAAACATAAAATGTCATCTAAAGATACAGTTGACATTTGAGTTAAAGAGCTACTGAAATGAAACCTCAATTTTTCCCTTGGCATACTGATCCTATAAGCTTTTATTCCTGCTAAAAAGGCCCAAATAAGATTCTAAGCACAAATTCACACTATTATACGTAAAGGAAAATTTGCAGAGAAATAAAGTTTATTGAAAACAGCCAGGAGAAGTCCAAGAAACCACGACTACTAATGAATTGTGGAAACAAGCAATGAAATTATTTTTCAAAAGTGTAGATAAGGCTCCGGTCATGACTTTAGCTTCAGCTGAAGTTCGTGTGTGAAATATCCCCACAGTACCTGCGATCATTACGATCTCGAAATCAAACTTGAACTGTACTCTTCATTTTTGTTACTTTTAACTTTCTTCACAAAAAATATACAGGGCCATATTCTATTCTACTTTTTTTTAGCATGCGAAACAGTTTGATAACATTTAACCCTCCTATTATAATACCTGTTATTACAACCTCTTCCATCAAAGCAAAATATTATCAAACTGCACTTTTATTTCTCCTTACAACTACAAAAAAAAAACAGTAGAAGAAATTTAAAAGGGCCTTGTAATTTACCGTGCCGCCATGCCCAGCAGTAACACTGCAGCTCGTTTCTGGATCACAGAGGTTTCTCGTTTGCCAGTAAATCTCTCCCACAAGACCTGAATAACGGTGGACTGGAGATTGCTGTCACTGCCAAAGAACTCCTGCACCTACAGAGACAAGTGTGTACGATTACAGCTCCTTACATGTTTTGATATCCCAGAAGAACATATTGTCATATTGAGATATTTTTCATCATTATGCAAAATGTTTTTTGTTTTTTTTTGCTGCCATTTAATCCAGTGATTAATGATTAATATAATGATTACTCACAATTTCCTCTAGACACTGGATAGTACCCAAAGATGCATCCACCATCAGCTCAGAGAGACTGTCGACAAGAGTCTGCGCCTTCATCCTGTTAAAACAATTAGACAGGACTTTTTACAAAACCGAGGCTTTTTGTGTGAGGGCAACATAATATTCAACAGCCATCATAATAAAGCAATTTCATGCTGCTCTTGCATTCAGTGAAGGATAATGCTCTGCTTCGGGTAGAAACCAGCAGGAACCAACACAGAACAATGCTACCGTAATCCTCATTAGAAATACCAAAGGAAATTAGAGTTAAAGCTAAATGCTAAATAAAAAAGGGCTAATTGGTATAAGAAACACACAGGATATACATTTAAAAAGGATTGATAATAACTATAAAAATGGTTATGGATACAACAACACTCAAATGTTTAATTTGTTCTTAGTTTTTACATTTTTGATCTGAAGAACCAGATTATCTACTAATCTATTCAAAAGAGAAAAAAGATTAAAACATGAAAAAAAGCAGGTGTGAACAAAAAGTTCTGCAAAGCCCTAGGAAGTATCCCTTAAAGTCAACTTTTAAAATCTACAAGGGGAAAAAAAAAAAAAAAAAAAAAAAAACTTAAGAGAATTATAAAATATATTTTCAA